>VJWN01000034.1:5106-249246 GCA_007644065.1 Margaritispora aquatica
CCTTACAATCTTAATGGAAATTCCCGCTGGTTCAGCTCCAGTGGCGAGATATTCAGGTGTAGTATACTGAGGCCTTATAAGGTCAACCTTAACACCAAGCGATCCACCGTTGGCCCCACAACTCAGTATATAATTGGTGGAGTTGCCTGGGGGACCTACTTCCCCTCCATCGATGGTGCTGGCAATGTCTTCAAATAAAACGGCGGTCATTACATTGGGGTTGATATGTTTTGCAAGGACAAGAACGGTACCGGCTTCGTAGAGTCCCCATTCTGCGCATTCGAAAGGGCCGGTTGAAGGGACTAGTGAAGAATATATTAGTTGGAGTCTTTCTTTGGATATTGACAGATCAAGTAGAAGATTGATATCTGGTTCGCTACCCTGGTGATAGATAAAAGATGCACTTACTGGTCAACATAGCAACTGGAATTAGCGATCTCTGAGTTCGTCTGACTTCCAGAACAGATACTTATACAATCATGAAATGCAAGTGTTTAGATGTTGCTTGCCGCTGGTTATGAATTAAACGGCTATAAATTGCACCGTGAACAGAATTCGAAAGTAGCTTTGATGCCAGGCACAATAGAGGCACAGCAATAGAAGCTTGCAAGACGGAAATCACCTGGAGATGGCGAGAGATTCTCCTCCGAGACTCCATGGAACTGTAGCCACCGGCTATTCTCCTCATCTCATTATCCACCCTGAACTCAATCTTGAGGGAACTGGAAGTCGATCTGGCCAAGACCACATTCAAAAAGCGAAAATTTCTTGGCAATGCTCAGCCCATTTGCTTGAGAGCAGATAAGATACCTGTACCCTCCAGGAAATATGCCCAACAAGAGAGATCCAACCTTGGCATTCATTTTCGGTGAAGACTTCCTGATTACCTTGACTTTCGTATCCTTGAATTCGCAAGAAACCCACCTGGGCCGCTTATGTGCGTCAGTATATTAAACCAGGATTTGAGGGAATCAGGTACGACTAAAGAACCTGGTAACTTTGTCAAATTCTTGAATGGCAATAGAAACAAAAACACCAACGTCTGACTAACATATAATCCTGGTACGTGACAGGTATTTTAATGGGTAGGTCTTGGTACCTGTACTATCGCTGTTATAATATATATTGTATTATATGTGTTTACCTAGCTTTCATCGGCGGGCAATGGAGATGGGATATCATTGCGGCATCGGGGAACATTGCTACCTTAGGAAGGTGGTTTAGATACTACAATTTCTCGTCTAGGGAATCTTTAGATTTGCCTAAGTGGCGAAGCCTTAGCATTGACGACTTAGTCGCCGAAGAAGTGTCATGAGCCAAACGTGCGGATATATTAGGTTTGCGGTGTTGTAAGCAGATAGCATTATAAAGTCCTTGTAGTTTCCAATGTTTCTAATTAGTGGTGTTGCTAGGCGATTCAGCGCCTAAAATACGAGCAAAGCAGCATACGGCATCCTTGACCCCTGGAATATTCCCCTGAATGCTAGTGACAACTAAGCTTTCTCCTCAACACTTCATCTCAACCTCGAAGCTTTCCACCTCAAATCCATCACCTGTTCTGCGTTCATCAATCAGTACCAAATAAGAAGCATCCCATTCTGTGACTCCCAAGATGGCTGAAGGCTCGGAAAACCCTGATTGCAAGAAAAAAAGCGTGAACTTGGAGTTGATCGGAGATGACAAAATGAACTGGAGATTAAGAAATATGGTGCGTTGAAATATTGCGAACGAGACTGTGAAGGTCTCCTTCAAGCTTTCAAACCACAGAGCTAATCTTCCGTGCTTGGCAGTACGAGTACGGTTTTTTTCCTGAGTTCCATGACCCTATAGTGATGAACTCGAAAGGGCGAGACGACCTGGTTAAACACGTTCAAATACATGATACTCTGTACTGTGTCATTGTTACCGAGCTCAAGGAGAATTTGATAGATTACTATGTGCGCATGATAAATCTACTCACTCCGATAATCATCCTCACTTATGATGTTTCTTCTAAAGAGTCATTTCAGAATTTGAAGAAGATCTATGACATGATCCCTCTGCCGAAGGATGGAAAATTACGACTTGAGCCACATGAACCTGCTCCTTAGCCATACCATCATCTATATGTGCTCGCGAATCGTTACCCCAAGGTCATCATCGGATGCAGATATCCCGAGGACAACCCAAGAGAAGTCGAGACGCAGGATGTGGAAGTGTTTATTAGCCAGCACCCCGAATGCAAATTTGCTGGGGAATGTATGCCCAAGCAGGGCGTGAACGAGAATGTTGACGAAGTCTTCCGTTTCGTACTTGCGGAATATCATGATCTCCGGAAACGAGCTAGGCGGGAAGAAGATCTCTATCTTCATGTTGAGGTCGAGGCCTCCAAGAAGAAGAAGAAGAAGAAGAGGAAGAGGAAGAGGAAGAGGAAGAGGAAGAGGAAGAGGAAGAGGAAGAGGAAGAGGAAGAGGAAGAGGAAGAGGAAGAGGAAGAGGAAGAGGAAGAGGAAGAGGAAGAGGAAGAGGAAGAGGAAGATGGAGAAGTCCTGTGTGATGTAGTGAGGAGGTCATTTTGCAGGCTCTAATTGCTATTCGACCTATTTGTAAGGATCTAGGATATGATAATAGGTGCAGGTGTCTGCGACATGCTTTGGAGTCTGTAGTCTACCTAGGGAACTTGACCAAGTTCAACGTTGAAATCTAGTAGCTTCCTCTCTTGGCGGCAACCACAGTACTGCATGGATGTTTATCTATGGAGCTGTGTCCGACGGGATCAAATTATAGGAACTGAGGAGAGGTGATGGAGAAATGCAAATTCGCACCTGGCCAGGCTGGCACGGATGGAGATGATGACATACTGATTAAATTAGGGAGAGAGACTGTACTGGTACAAGTATGTTGCTCCCAACAAGCATAATCGATCGTAAGCTTTAGACTAACGGCTACCCTAGCCTAGTATTAGAGGAATCCGTGGCTTGGTAGATTTTGTTACTGTTACGGCCGACGTATTTTTTGTTTCTATGGAGACGTTGCAGCGGATGTACATTGTATAGTAATCTGTGAGTAACGATGTGCGCCTTTCCTTTTGGTACGTGATGGCCCGATTGCGGAGTCTCTTAGTTGTTCGAAACTAAGAATACTAATAAAAACCCTTATATCTATGGTGTAAAAGTCCCATTTTTTAATTTAACTCTTACTTAAAAACGTATTATAAAAATACCCAAATGATTAGAAAGTGAAAATTTATAGTCGAATAATAATCGAAAATGTAGTAGAACAGGTTGGTCTTGATAGATATATCTTTTAGTTTGGTAGGGGTTTATAAGCCGCCATAAACACTGAGCCGCCGAATAACTATCTATAGTATATCACCACAGTGGGATGCCAGTATATTTAGAAAAGCGAAAATATCACCACGCCAACGTCGTTGATAGTTCCAGTTTTGCTACTGATAACCCGCTGCGCATTCATCATATCTTCTCACAGCATTTTTCTCTGGCAAGGAAAACATGCCGGCATATAAGGCACAGCCAAGGGTTGCTACATTGATTGATAAAGCAATGTTGCCACAGAGCCTGTCCATCTTATATAGGATAGGGGTGAGGATATTTCATGTCCAGAAAACTAGCGAGAAAGAATTGAGCTACTTTATTCAGCAAAGCCCCCAAGACTCAAGAAATAGCTAGAGACAAATTGGTATCATATCGAAGGCTTCAACTGATTAAGTAGCTAGCTTATTATTCCTAGATTTTTTTTTAATTTTATTTTTAGCTGAATGACTGCCTGACTGACTGACTGTTAGCTAGAGATATTGACAACTGACTGGCTTAATAAGTTAACTAATAAGCTAGCTGACTTATTGGACACTCTAAAAGGCAAAATTGCCTAGTGAGTCCACAGCAGCAATACGAGAGACCACCTCCATCGTAAGTTCATGGGCAGAGAGAGCTAGAGTACAGAAAGATGCTAATGGCGTACTTTATGAGGTCCATAAGGTAGGGCAGCCTGAGCTGATAGTTGGTTTGTTTTGCATGAGTGCCTGAGGAGCAAGATCATATGAGTAAACTACTCTTGTAGGCTGCTTTTGGACTTCTACTGGAGCTGCAGCACAATTGCTTTATTACGATCACGATTTGCTGATCCTTCCTCTCAGAAATCCTCTAGGCACCAATATGTATCAGATCACGCGATTATTAATTACGCGAGCTTAGCAAGTTTCTCGTCCGAGACAGGTTTCGTATTTCCACTAGCAACAAACCGAAAGACGCCGGCAAATCCACCACAACCCATCGCATTCAGATCCGTCGGGACCCGTCGGGAATTTCAAACCTGCAGGATTATGGCTTTCTGTCCCAGCCTCAGTTGAAACCTTTTGTGGATTACATCAAAAGGAATGCCATCTCTTCACCCAGTTCCCTTGCAGGCAGTGCTCTGGACCGAATAAATTTCTCCGAGTCAGCCTAGCCACGATATAGTATCACTGCTCTCGCCCGAAACTTGAGTAAATCTAGCTCGACAGCTGAGTCCTGCACACCTCCAACATTCAAGACCGTGGGGGACTAGTTCTCATCATCGAATGCGATTGACCAAAAAATTTCAGCTCTTGCTGCGATATGCAGTCGCGAAGCCACCTGAAGTGATCTTTTACGCCCATGAATGTCTCTTGGAATTCCACTTCGCGAATGAAATTGCAAGAATTTAAAGGCGTTCCAGAGCCTGATATTACTTTTGAGCTCCAGAATCTAGCTTGTAATTGACCTTACAGTGTAAAGGGCACAAATTCATGAACAGAATTGTCTATAACTTGATAGATTTCCCCTGGATTGAAAAGTCGACAATTCAGAGCAATTAAGTTTCTAACAATACAGCACTCGTATAACTTGAGCTACCCTCCACGACTGCAATCACCCTAGCAATGACTGGTATACTATCTCGTGGAGATGCAGATCAAAATTTGAGGAGTATTCGGGCTAGCAATGGCCTTGAGAGCAATACAAGAGTACCTCAAGCTATTGTCAAAAACCTCGAAGCCTCAGCAAACGTGTAAGTATTGTCTTTCGACAAAGTGGTTGTTGTTGCTAAACTCCCATAGCCTTGCAGACCAATTATACCAGAAATATACCCACTTTCTTCTCGAACTGATTCAGAATGCCGATGACAACCATTACGAGGTCCAGGATCCTACCATCCATCTTACATACGGTAGGAATCATCTCCGCATTGATTGCAACGAGGTTGGATTCTCTCCGAAAGATGTGGATGCAATTTGTAGTATTGGACAAAGCTCCAAAACAAGCTCCGGTGTTTCTACTCAGTATGTGGGCGAGAAGGGTATCGGCTTCAAGTCTGTCTCCAAGGCGGCAGATATAGTTTGGGTAACATCACGGGCATATGAGTTCAAGTTTGACAGGAGTGTCAAGCTTGGTATGATTGCGCCCATCCTGGCCGATTTTCCGACCAAGAAGTTGCATTGGACTTCTTTTTACTTGCAAATTGCTCATGGTTATGATGTTGAAGAGTTGATATCGGATTTAAATGGTTTGGATGCCCGCCTTCTCATCTTCCTTCGCCGACTCAGGAAAATCGTCATCACCATTATCGATGCCAATGGAATAGCTTCTACCAGAACATTGACACGAGCGGAAGGCAAAATCGAGGGAAGACATGCAATTTATCCGAGAGAAAACCAGAAAGCGATGAATTTCTTAGTGAACCGCTACCAAGCGAGGAACCTTCCCCTGAGGAGAAGCGAGATGGTGTAAGCGAGTCAGAGCTTTTACTCGCATTTCCTGTTGACGATCATAACCAACCGAAATTGGACGCGGAAGAAGTCTTTGCTTTCTTGCCGATACGAGACTACGGATTCAAGGTACCATCCCGTCAATCAAAGAGCACGGATCTTTCTGACTTTTCTGTAGTTCATGTCACAGGCCGATTTTCTCCTTCCCGCCAGTCGCGAGGACATCGATAATTCCTCCAGATGAAATCAATCTCTTCGAGACCAGTTCGTCGATGCGTTTCTGCAAAGTGTTGTTGGATTCAACTCTGGTTTCCTAAGCTATACCTGGCTCCGATATTTGCCGTCAAACCCAGTGTCTCACGATTTCTTCTCTCCACTCAAAGCACAAATTCTAGAACGACTTTCAAACGAGCCTGTGCTGGAGTCCTGGGACAAGAACCTTAGAGCCAGCTCCAGCCTGATATATGTGCCCAAGAAATATTTGGATCACGATGGAATTCCTTTGACGCTCACGACCTCGAAGCTTGGCCGCTATATTTCCAATGGCTATAACCACGAGGATACCAATCAACTCAACCTTTTGAATGTCACCGAGATGGACGATGCGCTATTCCTTGATCATCTAGAGGCGATTGTCAATTCTCGACACGACTGCTTAGCGAACAAATCCCAAGAGTGGCACGCGTATTTGGCTATGGTGTTAGTGAAAATTTGGGAAACTCCACATCAGGAAGGAACACGGTCCGTGGTTAATCGGCCTGGTAGAATTCTATCAAGATCTAAGCTGCATAACACGAAGGATGTTGAAAAGAGTAATGTGCAAGAACGTATCAAGGGATTTCCAATTATCCCTCTTCGAGATGCAATGGGTCTCCGCAATGACAAGCAATCTATTTTTCCCCGGCACATCCGAGGAGTGGAATCTTCCAGGTGGCATCGATATTCTTGTCGTTGATTCAAATGCGGCAGAGAATGTGCCTCGAACAAACCTCTTCCGCGCCATCGGAGTGCAAGACTTTAAAATCAGCAACATTACCCTAATAATCATCGCAGATCATAGCGACATATCTTTCGACCCTGGCAAATGCTTCTCGGGCAGATCTCATTTCTCAGATATCATTCCTCTATATGAATGGATGGAAAAATGAAGATGGTAAGCAGTTCTGGTTTGCAACAGAATCAGATGAACGAGCTTTAGGAAACGTACTTTCCGTCCACACCGAGCACATTTCATATTCGGCTTCTAAGTTATTTGCAAATTATCGAAGACAGTTTCGATTTATTCACCCGGATTACATGGCAACATGCGTCAAGAACGAAGTCGGCTGGCATAGTTGGTTGACTTCGAACATGAGTCTTTACACCGTCCCAAGGCTCACCCGAATCATTAGAGGAGTCGCTCCTCGATCGTAGGTATTCGAGATGAGCCATGAATTTGAGTTCATCATCCAAAATATGTCGTCCACGCTCGCAATAAAGGTCTTGTGCTTTAATTGGAGGCATTACGAAAAATTCTTTGAGTTTTGCGCAGAAAAGTGGTTTTGTCGCCAGAGGAAGAACACATCAAGATCACGGTGAAAGACAAGTACTTCGAGACCGGGTGTAACCCTAACGAACTCACGGAAAAGCTCGCATCTTTTACTGGGATAGACAAATCGAAAGACGGAAAATTTCTCCTCTATCAGGTGCTTGTCTTATCCGACACTGCCGAAATAGTTGAGATCCTCGAGCAGCATAGCATACCTCTCTCCTACCGCGAGGATGAGGGAGACAACGAATGGTTAAATACAAAGAGGAAAGGAGGACTTGCTACGCATGCTAGGATTCCATCACAGTCCAGGCTCGAGATGTTTACTGTCAGATCTTCCCGAAATATGAAGTTGATGTCAAATGGTGATAAGGAAGAAATGATCAATGTGGAGCATGATCCAGTTGCCCCTCTGAATAAGACGGCAGGTGACAGTCCATTTGGAGCAGGCTTCCGGATTGCGGCCGTACCCAGAACCTTCAGCCGTGGTAGGATGCCTGAATATAGTGTGGACAAAGAGTTAGAATTCATTGGCGAGAATCACGTAAGTAAACCTGACCCTTTCCTATTCACCAGCTGAAAAGAATTGTGACGAAAAAGAAAGAAAATTACTTACGAACTTGTAGGTCTGTCAAATGATTGCCAAAGCCATGGGAGAGCATTTCAATCCCGAAGAGCACTGGACATCGCAGCATCGCACCAAAGCCAGCTTCTATGCGCTCTCAGCCATCGATTATGCGTTTCCCTTTACTATCAAAGACACCACCGGCACGTGGACCGAAGTCATGGCTCGATCTGGCATTCCCGAAGTACGGTCATGGAGAAGTCGCCCGCCAACCTGGCACATAATTGTCAAAACCACAACAAGACCTTTATCCGAAGAATTTACAATAACATCATCGCAATTTGACAGGGCAAAATCGTATGGAGTTCAGTTGCAGGAAAAGAAATATCGTATCCCATGTGATGTGGCTCTTCTTATGCGTATTCACAATGCGGGAATGGAAAAGGTGCCGCAGGTAGCCATGTTCTTCGATCCTTGGGAATTGTACCTCGATGATGGGTTGAAGTTAAGAACTTTTGGGCCATACTTTGGACGAATATTCGAATGATATTATTGAGAATGCATTTCTTTTATCTCATATTTTATCAAGGAGCCGAATTTCAAACTTTAAATCATATAATACAGCCACATGCTATTTCCTAATAGAATCATTGGTTAAATCCCCAAGTCGAAATAGTTCTAAAAACGGAATGGCTTCTTAATGTATTGCAGGCTGTAATGAGTTTGCGCAGGAAGTCTTCAAGTCTTCTTTCCCTGAGCGGACCAGCAAATTCTCGTTAATACGTTCAGAGCCTTACGAGATCGATTTTCCGTACAGACTAAGGTACCTCCAGCAGCTTGCTGCAATCCAGAAGATTTTAACTGACTGGGGCTTTTATATTTTTGTAATCAATCACTCCATGTCATATAATATCAGAGAGGTCTCAGGCCTACCCAAAATCATGCAGTAGACCCTGTCACTCCCTGCTGCAAGTTTTAGAGACCCCTTGACTGCCTGAATTGAGAACTCAGTAGACTTTGTGCGCCTGTGGAAGCAGAAGCTTCAAATGTTGCACTGCAGATACAGACGGCGGCAGTTCTGGCTTGAATACGCATCATTACTCGAAGGCTATTCTAAGATGACGATTATAGGCACTGCATTTATGTCCCATAGTACCCCCCTCACAGAGGAGCTAGATACACCTTCTCATGGAAAGCGAATTTCTTATTCAATCAGGAACAGGCACATCTTGCAGTATCCTTTATGCCGTGGCCATGTCTCTGCCTAACCGCTTTGAATACGAAGCTGAACAAAAAGTTCAGGTAATGAGCCATATAGTCAACAAGTGGCCTGCTATACACTTCATCAACTGGCGCGGATCTTGGGTACTTACTGCTCTGCATATTGCGGTACAGAAGCTATTTCTTGATGATAGTATTATTTTGTTAAATCACGGCGTATTCATCAATATGAGAGATGTGCACAACCGTACCTACTACTGAGCCGAGATGGGATGCGAGACTCGAGGTTTGATCAATAGTAAGTGTGAATACCTACTCTAATATCCCTTTATTGATTCCCCACGTGCACCCGGAACAACATTGATCAAGGAAATATGAATTATTTACAATGCAGAACGGAAAGGAAGGTATGAGGCGCGATGGGAAGGTCGATTTGTGCCTGCTCAATTTGTCTCAAAGAGTGGACCCATTGTGGCAAGCTGCCTCTGATGTCCAGTTAAACTACATTTGTAGTGTAGTGACGAAAGAATAATCTCCGACAGTTTCAGGTTTTATCAATACAAAAGCCAGACAAAGAGCAGCCAAACGAAGAGTACTCAATACCAACAGCAACCTCAGTCAAACGACCGCAAAGAGTCCCGTAGGATGGACAAGCTCAGATCACTTGACTTGTAGTTATAAAATGATATGGATGTATTTATATAAGATTGCAAAGATTCAATTTAATAGTGTGGGCCCCCCGAACAAACTTGCTAATTTCCACAACGATCACTCAATTATTCTGTCCCTAGGCCTTCAGAACAGTTTCAGTCTTAACATAAGCAGTCTCAAATGGGATCTCGGCCTGTGGCGTGATGCGAGCCAAGTGGCGTCTCTCTCCAGTTGTCCAGTCAATGGTAGCAGAGTGGACAGTAACACGGTTCTACAACAGTTAGCTCAGCCGTCATTGTCAACTCAGAAGGAAAAACACTCACATCCCAAACTACCACAGTTTTTGGTTGCCATCTCACGCGAGCTTGGTAGTCTACACCTCGGCCAATATGAGCAAATAAGAAAGCAAGAAGTGCGTCTGATTCTTCCTTCTTCAAGCCCACAATGCTGCGGGTGACTGGCATGATATTAGTATGCTCTTAAATTGTTCGGGTTGCTGGATTGAAAACTCACATCCCTGATTGATGTACAATGCCTTCTCTCCGGTAGCTGGGTGAGTTCGCACAATAGGATGCTCATTATTGACAGGCTCTCTTCTCACGACGCCCTCCCTGTCACGACTAAATTGCGCTTGTTCAAAACCAGAGTGGAGAGCTTTGAGTCCGTGGAGTCTCTCCTTTAGTGCATCACTCAGGCGATTGTACGCTTCAACTTGATTGCCGAACAGGGTATCTCCGCCAACTTCAGGTTGGTCGAAGATGTATAAGAATGTGATTCCGGGAGGTTGTTGCTCATAAGAAACATCCGAGTGCCAGGAAACGCTGCTGTTACGGTTTGCGAGGAATGAATCGAATTCGGATCCAGTCTTTCCGTAGCGGTGAACGATGTGCAGTTCTGGGAATCCCTCTGGGCTACCAGATGTAGGGTGAATATGATGACGACCGAAGTAGCCGCCAAAGTCCAGCGCTTCCTGGAGTGGGAGATCAGCAAGATCCTGGTCACGGAAAGCGACGACTTTGCGTTGGGCCACGAGGAGTGCGAGTCTAGGATTTCGTTAAAAGATACTAGGGCAAGATATTGGGAGAGTTACTGATCCTTGCCAGCTGCATTGAGCTTGCTAAGTTGGACGCCCGTCACCTCCGAGCCGATGCCTGGAGTAAGCTTTTGGATCTTGGATCCTTCTGGGAGGAGATCTTTGAATGTTGCATCGGCATCCTTGCCATGCTCGACATAATCAATGGGCTGTAGCGGAGCGTACTTCTGACCGTGATTCCAAGTAGGGAGGTATTGAGGATACTACCATACTTTAGTAAGTGCTGTCAAAGCAGTCACGCTTAGTCCAACTTGCCTTGGCATCAGTCTTTCCACCCTCAACCTCGATTTGTCTCTTTACTTTGGGTCTATCGGCTACTGGTGCTTTCTTATCAAGAGAAAGAGTTGCTAGTTTCTCAGGGGGTAAGGAAGACGTCTCCTCTGGAAGTTGTTCAATTGATGGTGCCATTGTGATGGAAATATGAATTTGGTGGTAGCTTATAGAGACACACTTGACGAGATAATGAGGAGTTGTTAAATAGAATGCTACACGGATGGCAGAGAGAATTTAACCTTCGCGTTAATCGAACTTCAGACTTAAAACCAGGCCTGGACCAGCCTTTGTCGAAAGCCTCCTTGGACTACTTTGCTCATCTCGCGAAATCTTGCATACAGAATCGAGTCCGGGGATGACATGGCCAACGGAGATAGATCAAAATTACCTATCTCCGAGCCAAGTTTACTGTTTGAGTGGTACTAGCGAGACCAGGTTGTTTCAAGGACGGAGAGTGTGTGCTTCAGTGAACGGAAATCGGCACAGAATAGTATAGCATAAGTAGCTAATATTATCAGCCACAAACTGATAACCTGCCAAGTTTATGGCATCAGCGAAGCATTTCATAGAGATATTACAACATTGATACTGGCGATTGCGATACTTGATCGTGGTTTTGCGGTTGCTGATATAAATGATAAGACGTGACATATGGGGAAATTATGCTAGGAATGACGTGCTCCGCAACACAATTATTGGAGGAAATCTTCCACCAAAAACATTTCCTCAGACCATTTTGAGACTTATTCAATTTTGAAGAATGACCTATGTCTCGTCCTACTCGCTGTGATGAGGATATACTGTCCCTGTGCTTGTCGTGCAAGGGTATGTGGTGGCGCGGAGTTAACAGCATCGTCGATACTAGCTATCGGAACTTAACACCGGACACCCAGTCAATTCTTTAGAAATCATTCAAACCTCTGAAAAGCTGACATAGTCAAGTTTATCTAAGTGGAAGTCTGAAAAGTTGACATAGTCGAGTTTGTCTAAGTTGAAGTATATTAATACTCGCTTAAACATTCTAGCTTCAACTCTGCAACCGAAGGTGCCATTTTTTTTTTGAAAGAAGGCGGGAAGGATGGATTAGTATGATATAAGTTAATCGACCTACTTATTTTGGCCCCGGTTAGATCGATTGAAGAGTCCCTAATCATAAAAACCTAAAAAAAACTAAATTCGTACAACGCCTCGTTCCTGTTTTCAACTGTGAGCCCCTCGGTCCCAAGTACCAGGTGTAAATCCTGCAAAGAACCAGAGGTTTTCGCTTATCTAAAAGCCTTTGCGAAGGCGTGATAATTGTCCCATACTAGGACGAGAATTACGAGAGCAGGCCAGAAATGACATAATAGCTTGGCTATAAGTGCAAGTCCTTCCCTCCATAAGACATGATCTCAAACATCTCAAGCCTTTATTACTTGGCAAAAATTATCTTCGTCCAGTGATTTTGGCTAGATCCTATCCTGATTGTCCACTTCGGTACGAGACCCCGAGGCTTCGGTAGCATTGGAGGCATGAGAAAGTTCAACGCCATGTGTGGTCGACCATCACATCATCGACTTGTTTTTGATGTTATTCTTGCCATATGGTCGATATCGGGTCTCCAAGACCACCACTGTGGAAGGAAAGTGGGCTATCATGCACCAACTTGTGTACATTGTACATACCAAAAGGGACCTCCCTTTTTTGTTTGTTTTTGGACGATATGTGGAATATTACTCCTGTAGCGCAAACTCCTATATACATATATAAGAGCGTTTCCTTCTCATCATGCACAGCTCATCATCGCACGCACACTTTGACTAGCTTTGTATCTCTCAATCATTTCCATAATGTCGCCCCGAGAGGATGGTAATGCGCCTGAGAGCGACTCTGACCACCAATCCGAGAGCTCAACTAAGGAGATTGATCTCGATGGTAAAACTCCACGAGCGCTCCTTGACGATGCCGAAGTCGTTACCGCCAGAGGAAACATTATCACCAAAGATGGCATAGTGATCTCTACGCAGGATAGCGATGCAAGCCTTTCAACCAACGTCTTCCAGGATCCTGAGGTTACCGCTTATTACGTCGGTGTCTATGAGAAGGCTCAATACGAATGTCGACATGTGTTTGATGCCAACCTTACGTGGACACAAGAAGAGGAGAGAAAGATAGTGCGGAAGCTCGATTGGCATGGTATATTAAGCACTTCTTTCATGAAACCCGAAAAATAAAGCTAATTCTAATCTTGTGCAGTGTGTCTCTGGGCTTGTGTTATGTTTTTTAGTCTTCAGGTTGACCGGGGAAACATCAGTCAGGCTGTCTCCGGTACACTGTTGAAGGACTTGAAACTCAATACCAATGACTTCAATCTTGGTAACACCGTCTTCGTGGTTTCGTTCTTGCTCGCCGAACTTCCCTCCCAACTGATTTCCAAAAAAGTCGGGCCTGATCGGTGGATCCCCGTACAGATGGTCCTCTGGTCAATCGTCGCAATGTCCCAAGCTGCTATGAAAAACAAAACTCAATTTCTGTTGACACGTTCTCTCATTGGAATGCTGGAGGTGTGTTTTATGGCTTCCATCCTGCTTTCAAGTGACTAACTTCATACCAGGGTGGTTTCATTCCTGATCTCGTCCTCTGGCTGTCCTATTTCTACACGTCTAGGGAGCTTCCGATTCGACTCAGTTTCTTTTGGACCGCTCTTAGTGTCACGGGTATTGGTGCCTCACTCGCTGCATACGGGATTTTCCATCTTGAGGGGCATAATGGTATTGCAGGATGGCGATGGCTATTCTTGCTAGAAGGTCTTCTTACTCTTCTCATTGGAATCGCATCATTTTTCTTGATGCCTGCTTCAGCAGTTCAAACCAAGACTTGGTTTCGGCCCAATGGCTGGTTCACCGAACGTGAACTCGGTATCGTAGTCAACCGTGTGCTTCGTGATGACCCTAGCAAAGGCGATATGCACAATCGCCAAGCCATCACCCCTAGACGTCTCTGGAGTGCCATGAAAGACTACGATTTGTGAGTCTACCTATTCTTTTCATTACCAGTCTATACTTACTAAGTCTAATAGATGGCCAATTTATGCCCTCGGTCTCATATGTTTCATCCCCCAATCTCCACCTGGAACGTACTTGACCCAAACGCTTCGAAGTCTCGGATTCAGCACTTTCAACACCAATCTGCTCACCATTCCCAAGGATATCTTCCATATAATCACCCTACTTGGTATCACCTGGATTAGCGAGAAGACTAATCAACGTGCTCTAGTCGGCATTGCCCAAGCACTCTGGACTCTTCCTTGCATCATCGCTCTCATTGCCTGGCCGGGTCTTATCAAGGACAAATGGGGTACTTTTGCCCTTATAACCACATTATTGAGTTATCCCTACTGCCACGCTATTAATGTGGGATGGATCTCCAAGAACTCCAACAACGTGGGGTCTCGCTCTGTGTCCGCCGCTCTCTACAATATGTGTGTCCAACTCGGTGGCATCACTGCCGCAAATATCTATCGTAACGATGATAAGCCGTATTACCACCGCGGCAATCGGGCACTTCTTGGTATCAACGTCCTGTCTATCTGCTTGTTCTTGTTTGCAAAGGGTTACTACGTTGTCAAAAACAAGATTCGAGACAAGAAGTGGAATGCAATGACTCCTGAGGTATGTTCATCACCCGCCTTCGACATTAGTTTAACTGACAACGTTTACAGGAACGTGCCGACTATACTCTCAACACTACCGACAAAGCTAGTCGCCGCCTTGATTTCCGATTTGCTTCTTAGATGTGTTGGCATGGGGTAGACAGACGTGGATCTCTCTCTATAACTGGAAGATGAATAGACGTAAGTTAAGCATTGAGACTTTGGAACTGATAGGGGAAATGTTTGTGTTTACTTTCGCTCTGGATTTTAATTTTCAATTATATACAAGTTCATGAAGCAAATATTTGGAGAATTTGTTTTGAAAGTGTTTGAAATGAGGAGGAGCAACATAATTGTATATTGCTCTCTAGAGACATAATATGGCTATTCCTTGGAAACCACGAAAGTACCAAGAATCGAACATACTTACTCACCTGGCTTCAACCTTCTATTTTAATTTTCCTCCTTTCGCTAAGATCGAAAGTGAATTTTTTTTAAAAAAAATTAATTGAAAGAGCGTTTTCTTGCTCCATGGTTTAAGACTTGACCTCTTTATATATATGAACAATGGTTTTATGATGAAGTCTTTCTATTTATTTAAATAAACCCTTAACAAAACCGCCAAGTAACTTCCTCTCAACCTAAGATTTTACTATATAACAACTAATTGTCTTCGACTTCTCCGCCTTGTTCTATCTCACCCTCCTCATTACTAGTAGTCTGTTCCCCTGCTCCGTTCTCAAGCAATGTCTTGCTTTCTGCTCCCACTCCAGCAGCTTCCTGTGCAGGTTTCTTGGCTGTGTTCTTTGTGTCTTTCTGTGCTTCAGATGCTTTTCCAGCGGGTGTTGCTACTACTTCTGCTGGTGATTTTGCTGCCTTCTCTTTCTTTGATGCCTTCTTGGTGGGTTCAGCAACACTTGGCTCACTTGCGGCTGGCTGACTGGTTTTAGGTGCACCACTTTCAGTTGTGGTTTCCTTACCCGGAGTCGTTTTTGTAGGTGTCTCTGTCGAGGGAGATGTCTCAGTTGAGTTACCAGCGTTGCTTTCAACTGGTAACTCGCTATCTGGTGCATTTTCTGCTGGTGTCTCCTTGACTGGCTTGCTAGTCTTTGGAGTACCACTCTTAACAGGAGTTTCATTAATAGCAGTTGTTTCTGACGAACTTTCTGTATTGGTTGACTCTTTGACTGGTGTAGCGGACTCAGGAGCGGCACTCGCAGCAGGACACTCAGCGCCAGAGGTATTTTCCGTAGCGCTATTTGCTTTTGTACCCTCACTAGGGGGCTTGCTCATTTCTGTCCCATTCCCCTTCTTTGTCTCTTCAGCAACAGGTGTTTCTGCTCCTGCAACACCTTCTCTCGGGGCACTCTCCGTCCCTTTTACAACCTTCGGCGCTTTCTTTGGATTTGCTGCCTCCGTCCCGTTCTTTTTATTCTCAGCAGCTTCAACTTTTGGACTCTCAGCGGCAGCTTTGGCAGCTTTGGCAGGTTTCTCGACCTTGGGGCTGGCGATCTCAGTAGCGTTACCTTTCTTTGGAGTTTCCACAGTTGGAGTCTCTGCTTTGGTAGTTTCTTTGGCTGGAGCTTCTTTTGCGGGAGCTTCCTTGGCTGGAGCTTCTTTGGCTGGAGCTTCTGTCTTTGGAGCTGCACTTTCAGCTGGTTTTTCAGCAGCTTTTTCGCCGCCGGCACCTTGTAAAGCGGATATGAGATCAGCAAGTCCTTGGATTCCATTACCGGCTTGCTTAGCCGGGGCTTCTTTGGCTGGGGCTTCAGCCGCAGGTGCCTCTTTTGCGGGAGCCTCTTTTGCAGGAGCTTCCTTGGCTGGTGTACTTTCTTTTGCTGGAGACTCTTTCGCTGGACTGGCCACATCCTTAGTTTCACCCCCCTCGACAGCTGTGCCATTTTTCGCTTCTCCAGCAGCCCCCTCTTCAACTTTGGCACCACCTCCTGCAGCTTTCTCGCCACCTTCCGCGGTCTTCTCACCACCTTCTGCAGCACCCTCGCCAACCACAGTCTCGGGCTTGGTACCCTCGTTCTTGACAACCTCTGCTTCACCGACAATGGTGATTCCCGACTCGCCTCCCACGTTGGTGGTCTTTCCAGTCGAATCAGTCGTGATGCCACTTTCACCGCCAATGTTGGTGGTACCATCGCCGTTAACTAGAGTCAGATGTAAACATACGGTACAAATAAGAATATGAAGGTTATAGTCTAGGGATCCTTCTAGGACTATGGGAGAAGCAACCTCTATATTATGGACCGTGATTTCGAGTCTAAAAAGCATAGATATTCGGCTAACTCGTACCTCGAAGTTCTCGACGTAGAGGTAGTACTAGCTTTCGATAAAATGGAGCCCGGTTACGTGTTTATACAAGACAATGTACCTATATACTGTACGTATAAGGTCCGCGAATAGTTTCGTCTTAGGGGTATTCCTTGCCTTTTAAACTAGCCTACGTACTCGCTAGACCTTAATCCTATTAAGCCCGTCTAGTAGCACCTTAAAATACAGGTCTACGAGATGTTTCCTAACGTTATAGCCGAAAAAAGCGAGTTAGAAGCCACAAGAGCGAGGCTAGAGAGCTGTTTATAGGCTACGTGGGATATACTAGATCAGTCACTTTTCGACAATTTATATAAGAGTATGTATAGTAGAATGGAGGCCTGTATCGCGGCGGACGGGTAGCATACAAAATACTAGAGGGTCTACGGTATTATAGTATATTTTTTTATATATATATTATACGAACGAATTAGAGCTTTTAAATAATTCTATTTTTATATTTTTAAACTTATTAGTTAATTTAATATTAATAAAAGTATATGTTTCGAAAAAATCGGAATTTTCGTGTTCTTCGCTTCGTTTAATAGCAGTTGACTAGTACTGTAGATGCTATGTGGTGGAGAAAAAGGGAATGAAAGGAAATGGGCTTGGGTACCGGTAATTCCACTGCTTGATTCCTTACGAGGGACCTTGTTATGCGGAATCACAAAAGCCTGGGTGCTAACTGCCACAGCAGTGAGAAGAGCGAAGAAACGCATGCTGGTTAAATTGATTGCTTTGTTAAGCGAGGTGTAAGATTTAAAATGGTTGAACGAAAGTGCACGGCACTGAATACGAGGATTGATGTACTGAGAATGCTAATAAACGGTATGAAGAAAAGAGAGAAGTGCCAGCACAGTAAAGAAATGTATTGACGATACTGGAAGAAACTGACCTCTAGCCAGTGGACTTTGTATTTCTATATCACTCACATCTACCTTTTCTCAGCTCATGGCATTCTTTCGGAAAACATCCATTTTACGACCAAGAGTAAGATTCTGTGGGAGCAAAGCAACATTGGAACATGCCCAGTCGCCTTGTCTTCTGAACCTTCTTCACATTACCTCGAAGTCGAACTCTTATTTCTGAACTGCACCCTCGTGCAGCCTCACTAAATTCAAAAACCAAGCATCTCGGCTTCGTCGCAAGTGCTGCCTCCAAAACTCTTATACAGGGAGAAAAGCATCTAGTTGGCATATTTGCTGGGCCATAGGGAAGAGCTTGAGTTCCGCCAAGACTGCCAGACACCACATAAGCCTTCGCTTAATTAAGATGCTACTCTTGGGATGAAAGAGATCTGCTGTTCAGACGGCGTCAGGTAAATTTGTGGCTGAAGCGGAGTATCAAGTTGGATCCAGAATGGGAAGAATTGGTAAGTGCTTATTTGAGTTTGTATGCGAGTGTCTGGTTAGGCAGGGCAGGTTTGGTAAGGTCATGCGTGTTTGGCTAAAACTGTCCAACAAGCGAGAAACCCAAGTATTGAATATGCCACAATGATGGTCCAGAACAATAGCAACGTAGCGTATTCGGATTCTAGATCACAAAAGCATATAAGCGGATTCTCTGGACGTTTTGAAAGTAACCTTGGGAATAACAGGTGCATATCCTTGGGCTCGAATGTGAGCGAGAAGTTGTCACTGTGAGATTTGTCTCCAACCTATCACTCGATCACAGGAGGCAAGGAAAACTTTCATCGTGAAAATGTGAGTCTGTAACTTCAATTTACTAAGTTGGAATATTTATAAATCTACATGAAGGCTACTCGATACTTTGGCACTACACTGAGATTTAGCTTAGACTAATCGCAACCAAGCCTATGATACAATTTCATCCTCCACATCCTATTCCGCAAGATCTCACACATATAATATACCACACTGGCAGCCTTTCACCACCAAGACACTTATTCATCGTCTTCACAATCCTCATCCTCCGCCGTATCCACATCCGCATCCACGGCATCAGCATCAATGCCCCTCCTCTCCACATTCGCCACAATCCCAGACTTAACAATCGCCGCCGTCATCATGGCAGGTTTCTCTCCCTCAGGCTTTGCCTCGGGGGCAGCAGCAACAGGAGCAAGGGAAGCCTCAGGAGCAGGGGAAGCCTCAGCAGGAGGGGCAACCTCAGCAGGTTTTCCAGCCTCAGTCGCAGGCGTAGCCGCAGTCTCGGTTCCATTCTTCTTCGTCTCCCCACCCGCATTACCGCCCGCAGAAACACCCTGCAACGCACCGATCAAATCGATCAAACCCTGGGCACCACCCCCCTCAGCAGGAGCACCGCTCGCCTCGGCCTTGGGAGGAGCGCCTTCTGCAGCTGCTCCCGTTCCTGCCTCTGTGGCCGTGCCGGTGCTGTTCTTCTTCGCTGCACCACCACCACCGGCGCCGTTCAGCGCGCCAACGAGAGCGGCCAAGTCTCCCGCGTTGCCGGTGCCCTTTGGCTTGTTGCCTGTCGTGGTCTCGGTTCCGGTGCCGTTTCGGCCGGCTCCTGCTTTCGGGGCGGCGACGTTGATTCCTGATGCGCCGCCGATGGATTTCGAGCCGTCTGCGTTGTTGGTTATGCCTGTTTCGCCGCCGACATTTGAGGAGCCGTCTCCGTTGACTTGGATATTGCGTTAGCTTGCTTTTCTTGATGAACTGGATTCAAGGCGCATGTAAGAGAGATAATGGTGGTGGATGTATGTACCTGTGATGCCACTTGGATTTCGTCTAAGTTTCCGCTCTGCTATTCCCGGAGGCAGAGTGAATGCTTGCGTACATGCCGCTGCGGCAGTCAAGAGAACGAGGAGACGCATTTTCGTTATGGATTGGTTGATTAGGTATTATATCACACGACTCTATCGTGGAACTGGCGAAAACAAAAGAAAGACAATAGAAAAGTATTTTACAACCAAGACGGATTTCAAGAATGGTATCAAAGAAAATACAAGAAGAGTAGAGTGCCAGCACAGTTCTTTGCTAAGAGAATAACAGACCAAGCAGCAAACTCATCAACCCCAAGCGCGACCAAGTCATCTTGTATATACCGATACGCAAACTCTTCCTCCCCCGTCCTCGTCATCTCAGAAATCTCCATCAAAGGCCAAGCCGCGTATGAAAATTCCGCGGCTTGGCACCAAACAGTGGATTCGAATCAAACCTTCCATCACTGGCTGTCAGCAGTTCTTCCAGATCATGTCTGAAATATCAAGTGAGTTTGACACCGTTTCAAGCCTCGCTTAATTTCAGCCAAGCGAGCCCGTGTATGAGCTGACGATTTGAGGCTCTGTCCGCACGAGGACGAGCGGGGCGAGGAAACACGTTGTGTTTGTGCTGGTGATGCATTTATGCGCCGCTTGGAGAGGATCGGGTTTTAGGTGGAGAAGGGTTATAAGCACTCGCATGATTGAACTTTCAACCACTTCTTCCTCTTCCATTTGTATAGTTCATGTGTTGGGGCCCTTGATACTAATTGTCCAAGTAAAGGAGAGTCCAATTCAGGTTCAGATCAGCCCTCTTTCTCACAATCCTCAATCGAAAGTAATTTCAATTGATACACAACAGACCATCCGCTAAACAAACCCCAAACCATGATATCTTGCATATGCCGTTTTTCCTATCACTCCCAAAATCAGAAACCCACCCATCATTCCATCGTAAATATACAAGTCGACAATATCCTACAACGCCCAAACCATGAAGCTAGTAATGACTGAAATCCAGAAAACCTCAGCGTGGATACTCGAGGCACGACTAGCAACCTTCGCCTCGTCAATTTTGTATTCTGGCATGTAACTGACTGGTGTACTATTATCGACCGTTCCGTTCCAACAATATCTGTCAAAGCATTGAGTACAAACATCCGGAATAGTTGCACCGGTTTTGTACCAAGAGTGGTGCATTACGGCGCAAGCCATGCACATTTGCCATTGACTGTCCTGTGTACCGTTACCCATTGTCGCAACGTCATAGCCATTTCGGATAATCAAGTTGCGCTGTGTATTATTATACTCCATGTCAAAAGTGGAGACATTCGAAGCTGTGATGTATGGTGCGTTAGGTACATAGACGATGAGAGGTGGGATATAAAAACTACCCCGAGGAGCATCAGTGATATTGGAAATGTTGCAGCCAAACATGGACGGTCTATTGTTAAGACCCAAGTTGATGAAGGTGTTCTGATCGGGAATGGACGGGAATAATGTGCCGTTTTCAATGGTAGCATTTAAAGAACGCTGATAGGTTGCAACCAGACTGGTTCCATTGGGCCAATTATTGACATCTGCTGAAGAATCAATGGCAAAGATGACATCTACACCACGGAAAGGCTGAATGAGAGGATGAAGTGGGACATTCTGTCCATCTTCGCCTCCATCCACGAGAGTCAATTCAACGGATTGAGCTATACGACTGGTAAGATTGTTGAAGCCGTAAAATGGATTGGGCTGATATTGAGCAATATCGTTGTTGATAAACCCAATCCTGTCCAAAATGCTTGTGAAAATGTTCTGAAGGACTGTAGGAATTGATGTCGAATTCAGTAGGACAAGCACCTGGTTGAATAGCGTCGATGAAGTGCCCATTATGAATCCTGCTTGATCAAAACCTCGAACACATGAGGCACCAGAAGGTATGATACCGCCACTGAAATTGGATCCAATATATTCTAGAGGCGCAAATGCATATGTTGTAGGGTCCCAAGAACCAAGCTCAAAAGGGTTGAATTCGTAGACTGTAGAGTTTAAAGATATGATTGTTGTACCCGGCGCCCGGCCATCTGCGACAATAATGGGCATGGGGATAGAACCGCTTGCAAAGTTCTCGGCGAGAGCTATCGAGGAGAAAGTATAGGCAGGTCCACCATCAGTAGCGTTGACGAGTTGGAAAGACAGAGCACGACCCCAATGATCCGTGATCGAAGTGTTGAATCCAGCTTCCTCCTTCGCTTGCACGTCACTCTGGATCGTGGAGAAGTAGTCCGCAGTGCTGAGAAGTTGGATACCGCTGCCATTAGGTCCTTCGAAGATGGAGTTTTCGAATTTCCAGACATTTGAGTCCGGACTCCCGTCCCGTAGCTGCTGCACGGAGCTGAAATTGTTGGTATAAAGAGATCCCACAAGCCATGCTCCGCCGGATAGACCGGCAAGATAAGTGGTGGCTTGCAACAATCCTCCTATATGACCAGCGTTTGTCGAGTTGGTGGTTCGGTTATCCGCAGCTGCGACAAAGCCAGCTCCATTCTAATATAGGTTAGCAGTTTTCACGTCTTCGGAAAATTCTACCATTTATACAAGTACGAATGCAACGAGAGCAAACTCACCATCAGTGCTCGATAACCCCCACCTGATGCTGCAATCCCAATGTTTGGTAGGGCCGAAGCATTGTTGCGAACGCTGTTGATATATGCGCTTGCATCGAACCCTGTAATGTTCATTCGAGTAAGCCATGATATCAGTGGGTCAACTGTGGCGTTCCTCCTCAACTCTAACCATGCTGTTTCGCTCTGTGAAAGATTGTTCGCAAGTCGGATGGTAGGTCTATTGGCTGGACAATCTACTACTGCTGGCGCATATGATCCTGAAGGTGAATTTGGTAGGGCGCGTTTTGCTGCCGTTAGTGGGACGGCGAGAGCTTCAGCTACCAGAATTTCTGGTGATGCATCTCTGGGAATAACAATTAAGTTTGCTGCTTTGTATTAGCAAGATATATGGCTTTCAAGTCCAGAGGACCTACCATCACATAAGCCGAGGGTTGTTGCTGCCACGAGAATTGACACGAAAGTACGCATGTTGGAGGTCTCGAAATTCACGTGTGGTAAGAGGTAGAGGACTGTCGAAATTCCCCAATGTGTACAGCTCTTGTTATGAAGAAGTTAAGATGGTTTTCAATCGATGACGCAAAACGCACGACCGAGCAGATCCGTACCGGTGACTCGGCCAACGACGGCAGATCGACAGGGCGCAGGCGTCTGTATAGTATAGTGAGTTGTGAATCTCGTCGTATCAGAGAGCAAAGATTCATACGTGTGGTTACAGTATCCGAAAGAAAAGCCGATGCGAGAAAGCTGAATATGCAAAGCTGGAACAACGTCGAGGTTGAGGTTGGCAAACCAGATGGAATGGAAGCTCGCGTGCTTGTAAAGCGTAAAGTCAACTCCCAAGCGAATCTGGAATCTGGAGTCTCATATATCACCGACACACTCTTCCCGCTCACCTTTACCCCTTTACCTCATACTCCACCAGTGAGCCACAGCCACGATGTTGAGATTCTAAGCTGAGCTCTTGGCTTTCACGGCCGGATCGGATGTGGTGGGGTCGTAGAGAGGTCGGGCGAATCGAAAGATATGCCTTTGATATTCACAAATTTTAGAGTTTTCAGGGTTTTCAAGGTTTTCAAGGGGTTTGCGACGGACGACGACCTTTGGTGGTTGTTGTGAGTGCATGTGATATGACGAGTGTTGGGCGAGTGGTGACGAGTGGTGATTGGAGAGATGAGAAAGAGGAGAGATGAGAGATGAGAGATGAGAGATGAGAGATGAGAGATGAGAGATGAGAGATGAGACGAGATGAGACGAGATGAGACGAGAGATAGAAATGAACATCCGCCGGGTCGTCTTCGTATATCGATCGTCCAGCAAAGGGGATTTTTTGTACTGTAAGAAAGGGCAAGGGTCCCTTCGGCCTTCGGAAGGGGTCATCGTACTGTACGGCGACACGGAAGGGTAAGGTAAAGGTAGATAAGGTAAGGTCGCTGCTGCTCAATTCGAATCAGAGCTTGTCGTTGCTGCCAATACAGTAGAGTGGATACTATACCTAGTAACAATAGCGGGGCATAGAGGTAATACTTATGGTAGATCTTCCTGTCCTGTCCTGTCCTGTCCTGTCCTGTCCTGTCCTGTCCTGTCCTGGACTAAAGACTGGACCGGACTGAACTCCCGTCCTCTCTTCGAAATTAGAAATATTGAACCGCTATTCGAGAGGTCGAGTAGAACGACTGCCTTTGACCTGTGATGTGCCGGTTCCGGTATCCGGTATCCGGTACTGGTCCGGCGTAGGATTATGGATTATGCAGTGTTTGTATGCAAGCCTTTTATGCATTAATACGCATACGAATACATCGGACACATCCCATCGACCCAACAAGGCGCAGCTCGTCGAAATATGATTTCTATGACTCCTTCCTAACAAAGTGGTTTACGTGACACGTGGGTGATACCAATCACATGCCATGCCATGTTGTGTGCGAGAGTCTGCCCTCTGCCGCCTTCATTCAGGTCGTCATCATCTTGCAAACTTGTCTCTGTCGCCTCCATATCGTACAGTACCGGCTCATCATCTTCTCCTCGAATCCGTACCGTAGTTTACCGGTAGATCCTTGTAGCAATCCATTCTGTGGTCGTTTCATTGGTCTTCCTGAAGAAAAAGAGGATCCATTATTCCCTGGAAATCTTGAGCCCATGTCGATCGCTCCTCTACTTTGGGAAGAATGTCCATAGATAGCCGTACTTTTGACTCTATATTAGTTCTTCTCCCTGAGGTGGACATCGTTGCATGTCGTAATACATCAAGTGCATTCTTTCTCACTTGAACTTCGGGCTTTCCCAATATAAGATTTCATGGTGAAGGGGGAAAAAAAAAAGAAAAACAATCGAAGGTGATGATCCATCCATGACGATGGCGAAACACATTCAACATCAAGATCAAGTGTGACCTTGTACTTGGAGCTGCAGCCACTCCCGTTTATGCGTCCGGTAACTTCGGAAGAGGCTGAAACTCAGGGCGATTCAAAGACTGGAACCCCCCGAAAGATCGACATATCGGACACGTGACTATACTTGATGACTTCTATATGGGGGTCGTTCTGTTTAACTTGGTTGAATTCCTCCTGCTGAGTATCGGTGTTTGGCTGGTTGCTGGCTGTTGGCGAGAAGGGGATTTCTTCTTTCCACCAAAAGACCACAGTGGTAACGTGCCTTGCGCACTGGAGTAGTGCAAGTGCAGCACAGATGCCAAGGATATTCTGAGCGACAGATGGGATTTAAACCCCTCTTGTTAGCTACTTTGATACGTAGCTAGTCGTTCGACGATCAAAGAAGAGCAAATTCAGACCAGTAGCATCATCAAACAGCCAGGGTAGATAAGTATCATAGTAGTAATCTAGCTTCCGTATCTGCCTTTGATGAGAACAGAGAAGTCTCAATGTTTACTTGTGAGTGCTCTTTTGGTACAAGAATCTGGCCGCTACGCTAAAATTACGTAACCGGCCCTACATTCGCAAGCTCGTTACGGGGGCCTTACGTAATTTTGCCAGATTCTTGAATAGTGCCTAAGGCCGTAAGGCTTTATCCCGTAACCCGTAATTATATACTACGGCTCGTATTGTACATCTTACGTATTTGTAAAAAGTAATAATAGTAAGCGAATAACCTATTGTAACTCCTATTATACCCGTTACGTATCTGTAAAAAGCAATAATGGTAAGCGAATAGTATTATAAAGGGTAGACGAACCTATAGTAGCTAAATAAATATATAAAAGTAATTATATTTCTAATTTTTATATTCTTTACTTTATCTAAACTTTATAGTACGTACTATACCTTCGATCTCGATCAATATATAGATCTATAGTTCCTTATAGGGCTATAAATTTTAATTTCGGACCGTAACTAACGTATATATAGATAGATATACTATTATTACTAACTGTTTTAAAGTAAAACCACTACTACTATACCCCTTTTTTTTCTTCTTTTTCTTTTCTCTCTCCTCCTCCTAGCTCGTTACTACTACTACTACTACTACCTACTATAACCCTTCCGCCGCTACTACTACCACTACCTCTACCTATTCTAGTCCTACCCGCCCCTTCTATAGTCTATACGGGTACTTTACGGTCCCTTACGGCTCGTCCCTCTCTCCGCTACGTCGTTCTTTACCCCGGTAAAGGTCTTTTAAACCTCTCCCGGGTCGTTAATCTAGAGGTAGAATTTAGCTAGATTACTAGTTAAGTTCTTACTTCTAGTTATCGATACTACTAATTAGGTAAAGGCTATTAGACCGAGTATATAGTCGTTATAGGTCTATTTAATAGCTTTTACACTAACTATTATTATAATAGTAAAGGAAAGCACTACTCTCTTTATAAGAATCCCCCTTTTATAGATCGTTTTCGGTTATAACTAATATATTACGGGAATTATAGGCCCCGCCCCTACTCCTACGCCTACGTCTACTCCTACGCCTACTCTTGCGCCTACTCCTACTACGGGTCGTGCTACGTCTATACTAAGGCGGGTCGCTCCTTTTTCGGTTACTAGAAGATCTTATTCGGTTTAGGTCGTATCCGCTTTTTCTTTTATTAATCTATCTTATAAGTATATAATTATTTTATAACCCGTTTTAAATAGAAACTAACCCTTTATAGGCCGTCTTATCCGCCTATCCGTTCTTATCGTCCCTACCCTTACTTCCTCTACTATCCGTATCCGTCGTATTACGATACTTTTTAAGAAGCTTAGTACTCTTTTCGGAGAGATCGCTACTAAATCGGTATTTATAACTATATTTCGGTCTATTTTAAGCTATTATTAACGTTTATAGTAAAAGGATAACGATTTCGAGAAGTAGGATCGGGAGTAGGAGGAGACTATAGCGGTAGTAGTAGAGGATCGTTAGCGCCGTCGGCGTTACTAGAAGAGAGTAGGCTAAAAAGAGGAGAGTCTTAAGTTATAAATCCTATAAAGGGTCCCTTAACGTAGGCGTTAAGTAGTATAAATTATTTTAAATCCCTTTATAGGTCTTTATAGGTAAGGTTAATAGTAAATCCTAATATTTAAGTCCTTTATAGAGGTAAATTAATACTTAATTTTTTTTTTTATTTTATTATATTAACTTTTCTAAAACCTTAGGATAATTTATATTTAATATCGAACCTAGTATTTTTTTAGCTATAAGGACCGTTAATCCTTTTATAGATAAAGTATAGGATATTATAATATAAAACTACTTATAAATAAAAACGGGTAGCTATAAATCTAAACTAATAATATAAAAAGATTAACTTTACGACTTATTAATCGTTATTATAAAATATAAACGTATAGGATATTATTTATAAGAAAAAGAAATCCTTAAATCTATATCTTAATTTATAAGTTTAATTTATAAGATAATCCGTAATTATCCGTTAAAATTACTACTAAGTAAACGGGTCTATAAATAGTATAAACCTAGTTTTATAACGATTATTCTTGACCTATTATAAAGACTTTCTAAAGGATATAAGTTATAGAGTAATAAAATAAAGGAACTAACTTTAAGATCTAATTTCGATAGAGGTAAACCTAGAATATCGATCTACTATAGTTATTTAATAGATATTTCGGATATTCTAGAACTCGTATCGTTCGTATCTTATATATCGACTATTCGATATAACTATAACGGGCTAAAAAGGCGCTATAGAATATCCTTATTAAGCTCTATAACTATAGTATTAAGAGTTATTAATAAAGAACGGCTACGAAAAGTTGACGGGTCTTATAGGGCCTGTAAAAGAAGGTCTAAAGGATAAACTCGATTAATTAAACCTCCGATAGTTAAAGGTTAATTAATATAGTTAAAAAGTTAAACTAGGCTATTTAGTATTAGATTAATAGATAAACTACTAATCTATCGTATAAAATCCTATCCGTTTTTCCCGTTATAGACCTATATATTCTACTATAATCGTAACTAACGAAGGCGAGGCTAAATTAATAGAAAAGATTAAATATATATATAAACAATATTAGATCAAGTTCTATACTTTATAACTAGAAGAATCTATATAAAGTCTCTACCTATAATTATAAGTACTCCGCTAAAGAGAATATTATCCGTTTCGGACTGTAAATTATATAATAACCGATAAACGACTTTAAAATAATACTTATATTATATTAGAACCTTATTCTAAATAATTAAGTAAATATTTTATAAAAGTTTACTAAGATTACTTTATTTTATAATCGAACTTATAGAGTTTTCGTTTAATTCGATTAGGATTTTAAATTACAAATATAAAGTACGTCCGTTAAATAATAATAAGGCCGTAATTTCCGTAGACGCTACGTAAAGGACTATTTCTCTTTTTCTACGATAATAATAATAAAGAGAAGTATAAAGAAAGGTTTTACTAGTACTACCGGGTCCTTATAAATAAAAATATACTATTTATAGGTCCGTTAAAATCGCTATTATAATTACTATAAAGCAAAATTACTAATCTTCGTTAAATTATATAATCATTTTAGTACTAAGTATAGATTCGTATACTCGGTCGTATATTAAAGTAATAGAATAGTATTTATAGGTCTAATCCTAAGTATTTATAAGTAGAGTATAGTCTATTAAGGTCTATTACTAGTCCGTAAGACCTTTTCTAATTAAAAATAACCTATAATCGTACTCTAGATATAATAAAGATAAAGAAAAATCTATATAATTATAAATAAGTTAACGAAAAAGATTATCGTAAAAGTATACTCGATAACGCTTCTATATAGCTAACGGGTCCGTAATAACCTTTTAACAGAGACCGATAAGAAAAAGCGTCCGTAAACTACTACTTATAATAAATAAAATAACCTTATTAAAATATTAAAACTATTCTTAATCGTTTTCAGCTAATCCGCGAACGATATAAGCTACGCGATAAGTCGGATATACTACTTTTTTATATAAATATAAATATTTAAATAAAGTTAGCCTATAAATAACCGTCAAAAGTAGCTATAGGTAGTAACGTTCGCCTATAATAGGGCTATAGTAGTATATACGGCTAATAGTCTAGTCCGTACCTCGTTGTCGTGGTTTCTAAACCTAATTTTTACGGTCCTAAGTATAACGCTTAAGAAAGTCCGTATAAAGCGTTTCGCGGCTATTTTCGTATAACGTATTATACTTAAAAAATCCTATTAATATCGAACGGGCCGCTATAGTCTTCTCTACGAGCTAATCGGGCGTTAAATCGTCCGTAAAGTATACTAGCTACTAATCCTTTAAATAGACTATTAAATACTTAACGGATAGATATTCTTAATAGACCAGAAATTTAAAAAGCCGCTAGATCGCTTTATACGGACTAATATAGCGAGTATTAATATAATAAATAATTTTGTTATCTTTTTCGATCGTAACGGTTATTTTATTACTACCTTTATAAATATACTTATAGATATATTTAATAGCTCGAATAGAAATATAAACCTCGATATTAATATAATAGTAATACTTTATAAGTAGATACGGGTTATATAGAACGATCTAACGATTATTATAGACTACTTCTTCCCTCGGATATCTTGATTTCGGAACCGTAAAGGTCTAGCTATCGTTGTAACGTCGATAACTAGGATAACCGTCTTTATTAATAACTATTACAGGCGAGTAATCCTTAGGAAACGATTTTTTATACCGTAACGGAGACTATAGAGTCTTTCTATCTATATATAGTATACTTAAGTAATCCGACCCGTAAGGGCTATACGTTATATAGTATAATACTAACTTCCGTAAATTACTTATAGGATCCTAAAACGTATTAGGAATTTCTATATATATAACTTCGTTAATTTTTATTAGCGAATTAAACTTTGTATAACGGTCTATAAAGAGAAGTAAATATATATATAGAAGACCTTGCTTTTAATACTCGATTGTATAAATATACTCCCGATATAGCCTAAAAATACTATTTTTAATATCCTTTAAAATCTTTTAAACCTTAAGATAAAAAACTCGAAAGATAATATTAGGTTAGTCGTTTAACTATTAGCTTTATTCGAGAGCGGATATAATTTCGGGTTATCGCGGGTTTACGGTAACCGTAATAAAGAACGTCGGCTTACTAAAATATCGTATAATCGCTATAGAATCTTAAAAAAGCTACTATATAAAGCGATCTTTACTTATAAAAGATAAAAAAAGAATATAACGACGACTAATAGCTTTTATAATAATATCGTTACGAATTAACGTATCTACTAAACTACTATAAACGTCTATATAGATCTTTTTCTAATTATTATAAAGCTAGGTTAAAGTAATAACTTTATAAGTAATAAAAGTATCTACGATATATTATTAAAATAGCTTTACGGTCTAAAAAAGGGTTAATAGCTCCTTACTATAGATATATAAACGATATCTATACTATAGCCTTTAAGATAAACGGATATTAAAGCGAATACTAAGCCTATTACAGAGTTCTAACTAATAATACTAACCGTAATCGCTAAAAGGAAAAAGTAAAATATAATAAAGAGGTATATAAGTAGTATATATAGGGTAAATAGTCTATATCTACGGTCTATTACGGTCCGTTTCCTTAATCGTAAAAAAAAGATTATAACCATTACCTTCGTTATATTTATCCGGAATAATAGTAGTAATCTTATTAGACGTTAGAAGATTTTTACGACGTTTATTAGTACCCGTTTATAACACTAATCGTATTTACGGGTTAATTAATAATTAAAAATTACCTATTTATTATTATAACTTAAATCGCTTACGAGCTATTTTATAAAGATAAATAAAAGAACTGTATTCTAATAATATAACGTAAAGAGCGCGAAGAATAGAGCTATCTAAACCGTTATAACGGATAGTATAGATATCTATTATATAGTCTAGATTATAGAAAAATAGCTATATAAAGGCTAGAAGTTCTTATAGACGTATATATAATAGACCCTAATAATAGAAAAGCTCGCCGTAGATTCGAAAGGTTTAAACCCTTAAATAGAGATCGACTCTATTATTAAAGGTATAACTATAAAAAGTAAACGTTAAAGCGGAATTATAAGACTAAATATTAGAGAGAAAAGATCGTATTCGCGGACCTATTCCTTTTAATAGTTCTTTCAAAACGGGTAGTAAAGGCTATAACGGATTAAGTATAATATCTTTTCGCTTATAATACAATTCGTATTCTTCGTTCCTTTATACTCTTTCAGCGGGCTAATACTAGGCTTAATAATAGCTATATCGAGTATTATAAAATAACCTAGTATCTTATAAAAACCCTAAAGAATAAGCCGTAAAGGACTAATATATAGACTTAAAAGCCTAAGGTAAAGGATTTAAGTAAGGGAAAAACTATCGGATTATATTCGAGGCTAGCGGAGGGATAAGAACTATAGGTTATAGTATTAATTCGAGAAAGTCAAATAGCCTTAACGGGTAGCTAAACGAGTCTAGTGATTAGCCTTTTATAGGTATAGCGGCTATTATAGGCGCTATAACGGGTTTAACTACTAGTTATAACTAGCGTTATAGGCCTATATAATATATAATTTAGGATTTCTTAGCTACTAGCTATTTAGTAGGTAAAGTAGTTATAGACCGAATTCGTCGAGATATATTAATATCGAGAACTTAAAGAGGTCGATAAATCTATCGGGCCTATAAAGAGTTATTATAGTTAATAAATAGCCTTAAAAATATATAGTATAGTCCTTATAACTATTAAACGGAGTACCTTGTCGGTTCTTACGGAAGGCCGTACTAGACGCTTAATAACTACCGCGAGTATACTAGATAAAAAAAGATAATTCTATTATTTCGGTTTAATTAACGTTTATAATATAAAGAAAAAAACGTATATTTCTTTTTTTTTTTAACGTAACGCGACCTATAGCGGATCCTATAGCTAACCGTACAGACCGTTACGGAGCGGAAGAAGGTTAGTCCTATTAGTTTCAACGATAGCCAACTATTTTAGGTCCGAGCGACGCTCCTTATTATATAGATTCCTTGTCATCTGGGGCATTGTTGCACATTTTGAATAAGCTTCTTGATCAAGTCCCTGTTTAGCTGCAGGTGGCAACCGATTGACAAGTTAGAAGGTTCCGCAATTAAGAATGAGGATCATAAGTGCTTATCTGTACGACTTGGGAAATGAATATCATGAATCAGAGGATCATATCATGAAATAACGTAGGGATCTTACTCACTGGGCTAGTTAGTTCCCCCGATACGAGCTAAATCGGAGCACTTGCTCGTTGACAAGAAACGACTGTAAAAATGGACCAAAAAATCATTAGAAAAAACAGTCAAAATAGCAATATTGTTGTTGTCAAAATGTTGCAAACAATACATTTCGTCGAATTCGAGACGATGTGCCACTCAACTTGGTTGGCTCTAAGGGACATTACCTAAGCTGGGATGGTTGACGGGAACAGATAGTCACGTGATCCGAGGTTGACATGGCAACGACCCACTTAAACAATCCGGGTGTTGATAAACACTTTCCATGATCCCCAAGATAACCTCACCGCACGTTCAGTAACGAACATCGCCAAACGCCCATCGCCCTTGCCTCAATGAAATCTCAGTACTCAATATTTTATTCCCTAACTTAATTCCATACTTTATCATGAACGACCAATCTCCCCCAAAGCGTGTAACACGCGCCCGAGCGGCTGCGAAAACAGAAACCGGTGCTGGCATCAAGACGACAAAAGTCGCGACCGCCGCGTCCAAAGCAAAACTTACTCGAGCTGCGTCGACAACAAAGCGACGTACGCGAGCCGATGAGGACCAGGATCAAGAAGACGAGCTACAACAGTCCCAACATGAGGAAATAATCGAACCACAGCCAAAGGCCACCAGAGGCAGGCCAAAGAGGACTACCCAATCCGAACCAGTGCAGGAAGAAGCCCCAGCTCCGGTGAGAGCAACCCGAGGTCGGCCAAAGAAGATCGTTGCAGAAACGCCCGCTCCTGTCGCAGAGCCCGTTCGAAGCACACGAGGCCGTAAGAAGATTGAAGTGGAGGAGGAAGCCGTCGTGGTTGAGGAGTCTGTAAAACGTCCCACTCGAGCTCGAGCTGTTCCAGCTTCGAAGGCAGCTTTGCCAAAGAAATCGGTAAAGTTCGAAGAACCGGATAAAGAGAATATCATGCCAACTGGCGCGAAGGATAACAAGATCAAGGTCGCGGAAACTGCCACAGGACTACGTGCCAAGCCAGTTCGAAAACCTGCAGTTACTCGAACCACGCGTGGAATTTCGAAGAGTGAAGATGAAGAGAAGACACAGAAGGTTGCGATCCTCAGTCCAAAGAAAGCCACTCAAGTTGCAGTGGCAAAGGACTCGATATCAGACGACGAATTAGCTACAACAGAGAAAACACCCATGCGACCTCTTCAAAAGAGTCCTATCAAGCCTACCGGGAACATTTTTGGCTCTGTGAGGAAGCCAGACTTTACCACATCCATCAGCGTCAATAGAGCGTCGGTGCCAGCACAGCACGACATGAAGAACTCCATCATGTCAAGCCCAGCACGCAGACCTCCACCATCTCCTTTCAAGGAAAGCCTCAAGAAATCACCTCAAAGGGCAGCTTTGGGAAGTTCGATGCTCCAATCACCATTCAAATTATCACTTGGTCCACCCAAGGCGACAACGACGAGTTCTCCATTCAAGGCCTCGCTTTTGACATCCCCTGCGCGTCGACCACAATCGCCTATGAAAATATCCGAAGCGGGCTCACCAAGCAGATCGCCGAACAAGGCTCCATTGTTTGTGGTGACGCCAAAGGCAAGCACATTTAAGATTTCGCGATTCGCTACACCAAGAACACTGACCAAAAGTGTCTCTCGCCCTGGAATGATGCTTCCCCCTTCGCTTCCAACAAACCGTGCAACCGAAGATCTTATGGAAATGGAGGAACCGGCATCCATGGATACTGAGCCAAGTATGTCTTTCTCTGGCAGACTCTCCTCTATCGTGCCTCGAGAGGTAGATGTTGCATTCGAAAATACAGAATCCACGGAGGAGCACAAAACCGAGCTCGAACTTGCCGTCAAGCTGGAACAAGAGCAGCCGACTGCATCGGTTGAGCAGCCAGATGCCATTATCAATGATGAAATGGACACTGAAGATACAATATCCCCAGACGCAAAAGAGGAAGTTACTCAGAAATTTGCTCCAGTCTCATTCGAATTTCGTGAAACAGAGGGGAACTCATTTGAAGATTCAGATTCAGAAGACGAGTTGGCATCTGACATTGCCGACTACTCACCAATCCCTCTCACTGGCTTCAAATCATTATCTCGTGGATCATCACCAGCGACACCTGGCCCATCGACCTCGGCTGCGAAGACACCCAGGACGGCAACCCAAAAACTTTCCATTCAGAGTAAAAATTCGATTGGGTTCACACCTCTTGCAAAACAACTAGGTGACTGGATGGCAGCTAGTCCTGTCAAGTCGCCCCAGAAAATGTCCAATGATAGGTCTCTGTCCTTCGAAGACCAACTTCAAGCTGACAGTGCACCAACTGTTCCATCTCCGATGAAGACCACCTATTTTGAGGATGAAATGTCTGTCAGAGATGAGCTCGCCGATGCTCCCGAACCAATTTCAATGGAAGCTGATCTCATGGAGAACTTTGAGCCCGTTGAGGTCGAGGAGGAGGATCTTGACCTTGCACAGGAAGCTGATGAAATGTCCCTTCTTGAACCTGCTGAAGTTGAGGCACTTCTGTATGAAGATTTCCAGGCGGAAGAAGATCTTCAGCTTGAGGAAGTAATTAGAGCTGCAGCGGAACTTCAAGCCGAAAACATGCTCCTGACTGCTATGGAAAATGAACAAGAAGTGCCCGAGACCGAAGAATTGGAGGAGGTAGCTTCAGATCAAAGCTTTGAGGAAGAGGTGGCCCAGATTGAAGAAGATGAGGAAATGAATCCAGATGAATATCCAGAGGAGGTCATGCAAACCTACGAGCCAGCACTCTCGGAAGCCAGTCAAGAATATGGTGACGAGAACGCAACCGTAATCGACCCTGCACTCCTCTCTCTACCAGCGCCATCACACCAAGCAGCCAGGGTAAATTTGAATTTCGCCACCCCAAAGCGTGTTTTGACCGAAAGGACGTTCCATACCGTTTCCAAAGTTCCACTCAAAGCAGCTGCTGAGGATAGTTCCATGCGCCCGTCACCGAAGAAGCGAAGTGCCAGTATTTCCCGTCTTCCTGCTCAAAGGCCAACAAACACCCTGTCCCGGAACAACACTGTGATCTCATATTCACCTATGAAGAGCACGCCACGTGCGAAGTCCACACAACATCTTGATGTTCCAATGCAAGATGTGATCTGTACTCCTTCGAATGGCGATGTTGCCGACTGGTCAACTATGGGCACACCAGCACGCACACCACGCCGAGACTTGAACACAGCACTTCTTAAAGGCGTCGTAGTTTTTGTTGATGTGCACACCAGCGAGGGCGCCGATGCGAGTGTTTTGTTTACTGAGTTGCTCACTCAGATGGGTGCCCGATGTGTCAAGACGTGGACCTGGAATGGAAGTGCCGAGGATAACAGCAAGATTGGTATCACTCATGTGGTTTTCAAGGATGGTGGAAAGAGGACACTTGAGAGATGCAGAGAAGCAAACGGCGTTGTCTCCTGTGTTGGTGTTGGTTGGGTGCTTGAGTAAGTCGAATAGTGTTGAAAAATGGTAGATCGAGCTAACATCATGATAGCTGTGAACGCGAGAACAAATGGCTTGACGAACAACCATACTCCGTCGATACTGCTATGGTACCAAGAGGAGGTCACAAGAGGCGCAAGAGTATGGAACCCCGTGCGCTTGCAAACTTGAACGGAACTTTGGTCTCAACCTCGTTGACTCCTGGCCGTAAATCATTTGCCAACATGTCGTCCCTAAAGGGCTTACCAGACACGCCGGTGACCAACAAAAGCCGCAGACGCGAGTCCGTTCAATGGATTCATTCGCCTGCTGTTTCATCACCAGATGAGAACGATCAGACGTTGATGCTCTCGCCTGTTCCAGCTACTCCAGCACCGGAGGTCATCTCTGCATATGGTGAAGATGGACTATATGGTGATGAAACTCCCACTGGTCAGACGCCATATTTTATGCACCACGACCAACTTGTTCAGCAGACCGCCCCTGTACACAAGTATATGGAGGACGAGCAGAATATGGGTGCGGGCTTTCTGAGCCAGAAGAAGGACGAAAGTGTTATGATGCGTTTGATGGCTGCGAGGAGGAAGAGTTTGCAATGGGCACCCAAGGTTGGGAGTCCATTAGCTCGAGGCTCGTTATTCTGATTTAGTAGTCATTGATGGGTTTATATTAATTGTTTGCGGGTTCTTCAGGGTTGTTGGCTGGTTGAATAGTTTGGATGGCGTATTGTACATCCACTTGGTGTATTCTGCTGAGTTTGCATTTGGTCGCAGTTTGGGAAAGAAATATATGGATCTTTCAATGAAATTGCCTCGAAAACCTTTTGTGCTTTCCGAATTTAAGTGGAATGTAAATCCTATTTCTCACTGTTACACACTGTAACTCAATAATACGGAGCTTGACCCATTATAATAGCCACTTGTCTTGCAACACAACTCCACCGGACGTTGCTTGTAGCGACATCGCGAGCAATTCCTTCAGCTGAGGAGATCCTTTCTATGGAAGTTGCTAGACTTTATCATGGGAGCAATTTTGTAGCCACTTTCTCGGTTAAGTCTTCAACTTTGTATGATGAGTGTATAGAGGAAACTGTGAGCTTGTGCGTTCTGCATAACCAGCTTTCCTCACTGGTACAAGATACTTTTGGTCAGTGTACTGATGAAGAGTTCCTTGACTTTATATTTCATAAAATGCGGATTATCAACACTTTCTCCTCGACAAAAGATGTTTAAGCAAGCAAAGGGTTAGCGGCCCAAGCTGTCAGAAGTAAGTTGAAAGCAACCATATTCTCAAGCAGTTGCAAACCGTCTTTCATAATCAATTTGACCAAGGACAAACTCTACACTGCCTTGCCTGGCTGACGCAGAGATTAATTCAAAGATAAAGCAGTCTGATTTCAAATCAGCTCTGATCGGTGGACGTCATCTTTAGAGTTGGACGTATAGTCCGGGGTTACTCCGGCGTTTTTGAACGTTCGGCCGAAATGAAATTAAGTGTATCATGCTTGAGCAGCTTAACGAACCACAGCACACCCAAGCCTGCCACTTAATGGACGTCTGTATATAGTTTTTAGGGTTATATCTCGGGTAGTGTGATTAGCCCCAGGGAATCATCCGGGGTAAATGGCGTGTTGGCCCGGCAGATTCCTCAAGCTAACGTATGGTGGTTGGTGCTGCCGGATTTTAGGACGGGCAAACTCCAAAGATACACGGAGGTTCGAATGTGACCAAGACGGAGGTTCGCAATATGGAGGGGGCAAGAAACGGAGATTCGTTGCTTGGGTGTGTGTTGATATAAGATGTAGCTGGTGTGCTCTTTCTTCTTCTTCTCGCTAAGCGATTGAATCATCAGCTTTCCTTCTTCGAGTTTGCGATATCTTTCTTCTTGCCAGAATCATCGAAAATGAAGATCCACGCCAAAGCAGTGGTACTGTCTAGTATCGGACTCATCTCGACTCTGACTGTCGCTAGTCCTATCCAGGATCAACACCGATGGGTCGTAGGCCAGATCGTGCACACTACGAGTGGAAGTCTCACCGGTCGTGCAGCATCAAACGCTACTGGAGTCTCCGAGTACCTGGGAATCCCATATGCGGTACCTCCCACTGGCAACCTTAGATTTCAGCCGCCCGTCAAATACATCAGCTCATCCATGCGCAATGCTACAAATTTTGTAAGTCTGATTGCCACTGTTCGTGAATGCTGGCATCGCTAATTGTGGAAATTGAAAGGGCCCGGCATGCATGCAACCACCAGTCCTAGGAAGCACTGGGCTTCCACCAGGACTTCCGGCTACTGCAGCATCTGTGATAGCAACACTAGGTGATGGCGAGCCTCAGTCAGAAGACTGCTTGTCACTGAATGTGTGGACTAAGCCTCAGGTTGGAGAGCGGAAGAAAGCCGTTCTGGTGTGGGTTCATGGAGGAGCTTATACTTCTGGTATGCCGCCTCTAACTTCAAATTCTGGTAACTGGCTGACGACGGGTGCTACTAGGAAGCTCCAAAACACCTACTTTCGACGGACAGTATATTGCTGATCAGACTGATGTAATTGTGGTGTCACTCAAGTAAGCTTTCTCTTCCAATCCTGATGAAAACAGTTTCGCTAACTCAATGCGATAGCTACCGTCTCAACATATTTGGCTTCCCAGGTAACCCAGACACGACCGCAAACCCAGGTCTCCTTGATGTTCGTCTGGCGATGAAGTGGATCCGTGACAATATCTCGAAGTTTGGAGGTGACGCGAGCAGAATCACAATGTGGGGTCAGTCCGCTGGAGCTGGAATGGTAGATTTTTACTCATACGCATACGCTGCTGATGGTATTGCCACTGGCTTCATTCTCATGAGTGCAACTGTCAATGGCTTCCCAGCACGCGACACGCTTGTTGCAAACGCAAACTGGAACAGCATTGCTACTTCTGCAGGATGTGCTGCATCGAACACTACTTCTACTGCTTCAACCACAGAATGCATGCGCAGCAAGAGTGCAACGGATATCATCTCTACTCTTGGGGCTACCAGCACATGGGATGTGGTAGTTGATGACCGGGCTGTTTTCGCGAACTATACTGGGAAGAAAAGTGCGCCCGGTGGATATTTGATTGGCAACACACAGAATGAGGCTGGGTTGTTCAAGCTATTCCAGAATAATTCTGAGGCCTACTGGCAAAACTTCAATGACCAGCTGTACACGTGCGGCGATGCTGATCGTATTGCGCAAGCTAGCGAGCAGGGCAACCCTGTTTGGAGATATCGCTACTTCGGCGACTTTCCGAATTTGGTCCTCTCTGTCAATCCGCCGAGCGGAGCATTTCATACTAGCGATGTAAGTATAATACCCAATGGCGTGCCTATGACTTGCCTGTATGCTAATAAATACATCTGATAGCTTCCCATCTTGTTCGACACTGCTCCTGAGACTGTGGTGGAAAATACACCTGCTGAGATAGCTACTGGGAAATACATGCGTGGTGCGTGGGCTGCGTTTGCAAAGGATACCAAGAAAGGTCTTCTGAGATATGAGGGCGGTTGGCCGAAGTATGAGGCTAAGACGAAGAGCTTGAACCGGTTCGCATATGGCAACGGAACAGGGATGAATTTGGCAGTGGGAAACACTTACGATGATATGTGTCTCTGACCATATTGCTGGTCAGCATGAGGCGCCAGGCAGAGGCTTGTCTTCTACCTTATTTTGTGAGCTTCAATATATCCCTTGCTTGCTGCATCATGCATGTGATCTAGAAAGGAAGCGAAAAACATGAAAAGGGGCGTTCGCTTAATGACTTGAGTACGCTGCCAGCCAACCACGTATTGCTTGCAGATTTGTCATGTATTGCCAAGACCAACATTGGTGTTGTGGTTTTGGGCCGCTGTTGGGAAAGACATCATCAATGATTGCCGACTACTTTGATTGGGGTAAGCTTAGAGATATTCAGCTTCTCGGCATCGCCACCATCACAGGCACGGAGGATATAAACGGTCCGTGGTGCAACAAGTGATTGTAAGCCTTCTCCAAAGCGGGGTACGAACCGTCAGACAAGATGGGTTTATTGCTCAGGCCAAGGCCTTCTAGCTAAGCACTAAGCTACTTGAACCGCAACGTGCTATTTCATTGGTTGGACAGGCGATCCTAACCGACCTCAGCGATGTTGATGCTCCCATCTTGAAAAGGTACATAAGCCACAAAAATCCCTGATATTTCTATGTGTAAGCTCACTGAACATACTGTTGCTTGAGCTTCTATTTCACGATGTTTCTTTTTAAAGAGATCTCGATTGCGCTTTCTCTGTTTGTCTTGACTGCTTACAGCACTCAAACCCAAAGCTCGAGCACACTCCTCTACGGAGGCACAATAATATCGTTCAACACTACAACATCTTCCTTTGAGATTTTGAGGTCTAGCTCTCTACATGTAGTAGATGACCGCATTCACGCCTTTTACCCAGCCAACCAGAACCCATCTCTTCCAGCCAACACCCAGCACATCAATGTGACAAACCAAATTATTTGCCCCGGATTCATCGACACGCATCGCCACGGCTGGCAGACAGCTTTCAAAACAATAGCCTCCAACACGACTCTTGCTGAGTACTTTTTCCGCTATGGCGAGTATGCTTCAGCCGGGAAATTCACCGCCGAGGATGTCTATCTCGGCCAGCTTGTAGGAGTCTTGGAGGCACTGAATGCGGGCGTCACGACGATTTTGGATCATGCGCATGGCGTTTGGGACGAGGCTACTGCGGACGCGGGCTTGAAAGGAAGTGTAGATAGTGGTGGGAGGGTATTTCATGCGCTCGCCATCCATGAGCTTGGTACCAATTTCACGATCGCGAAACAAATCGCCAAGTTTAAGAGCCTTGCTTCCGCCGGGTTGGGGAATAGCAGTGTGGAGCTGGGACTTGCGTACGATGGTTGGCTAGGCTCAGCCAGCGAAGTCTCCATGGTCGTTAATGCTGTAAAGTGAGTCTGTTGATTATGCTTGCCTTACGCACGACTAACGCGCGAGCAGGAGCACAAACGTCTCAGTGATAACTACACACGCACTTGGTGGAGCATGGGGGTACGGTAACTCACCAAGTGTCATTCATTCGCTGGAGCTCCTAAATACAAGCGTCCCTTTTGTATTCTCGCATGCTAGTTTTCTTCAACCTGAAGATGCCGGTCTGCTCAGACAGACAAATCAGCATATCAGTATTACTCCTGAATCGGAGTTTGTGTATGGACATGGAAATCCCTACTCGCATCTCATCATGGATCAGGCTTCCATTGGTGTCGATACGCATTTCACAATGTCGACGGATATTGTCACCCAAGTGCGGCTGTGGCTTTCAGCCGTGAGACATAGGCTTTACAATGATGTTTTGCTACAGAGGTTAGTGACGTGTCTCTTCGTCAAAACATTGATAAATGAGTACTAATTCAAAAATCAAGACGCAACGTGCCCTCCAGCAATCCCATGTCTGCAAACCAAGCTCTTTTATTGGCAACTCGCAACGGTGGTCTTGCACTCCACCGTGATGACCTAGGTGTCATCAAGGTTGGTGCCAAGGCTGATCTTGTCATTTACAATGGTCGCTCTCCATCTCTCCTTGGCTGGGTCGATCCAGTCGCAGCCGTCATCCTGCATTCCAACGTAGGAGATATTCTCCACGTGCTTGTCAACGGCAAGTTCGTGAAGAAGGACGGCAAACTGGTATTTCCCAACTACGAGGCGCTCCAACAGAAGTTCCTGGCAAGTGCGAAGAAAATCCAGAAGACTTGGCATGACTTGCCGCCTGTGGTTTACGAGGGCGGTTTTAGTTCCTTTGCGGCATATGAGGATCCGAAACAGGCGGATGTTGTGAGAGGCGTGCAGACGGGTTATGGTGTTGACCATGTAGAATTATAAAGATCCGTTTAGAATACAGAGATGACGAGATTACTTCGGTTAGAGCGATTTACTCAGAATAAATAATCTGTCCGTCTAGTATGTCTTCATTGAGTGCCACTCGAAAATCATTGCACAATATTTACGATAGTCTGCCTTGATACAAGACCACCCAAGCGTCGAGTTCGCATCTCTGTCTTTTGGTCTTGCCATATCACACAGGCAATTGAAATCTTCGGAGCTACTCATGCTTCTCTCGTTCCCTGGATCTTTGGACGCTCCCTCTCTAGACAACATCGACAGTGCCTGAGTGATCATTACTAATTATGCTCTATTCTTCACTATCATTTGCATTTGACAGCCAATCCACACTCGGAAATATTTCCAGACTAAAAGATTGAGGATTTCTCTCCACATAATTGTCATCCCGGATGTGTACTGGAGCTGGCGCACGTCACGTGAGAGTGAACGTAGAAGTGCTTCTGGCAAGATGAAGGTAAGCTCGTTCGAGAAGAAGGCGATTTCGTTCGTCTATAAAGTGGCCATCGTGTTGAAGTAAGTAGTATGTCGGCATGAGTACGTCTGTCGCTCAGTCGTCTGCCATATCTACCATAGGAGCGAGGCAAAAAAGTCAAATATGGTTCTCCCACCAACTGGCTCAAGAGGCAGTGGTGGCAGTGGTGCTCACACTGGCAATTGTTGTTGAATCCAGAAAGGTGTGTAAGTAGGCGTCACGGCAGTAAGCACGGAAGCTTCTGTGGTTTGACCAGCACCAATTGCGGATCTCTTCACTGATGGTGTACAAGATATAAAGGACAACGAGTGCTGCAAAGATTCCACCAACTATTCCTCCAGCCACCTTGCCATAGTGACGCGCTTTCTTGAGCATAGATTTCGTCAGTAAGAGACTCTGCGACATGGAACTGGGAATCCCAACGGCCTTAACGCGCGATGGGTCGAGTTTGGTTGGGATTGCTTAATGTACACGAAGTCTGTTTTTCTGTAGACTTCGATCTATGATTGAATATTGTTTGAGGTAGAAGCAAGTTCACGGTTGCCATGGCAAGCAGACCACACATCATTAGCTTTCTGAGAAGCAGATTTTATTGTGATATCGAATTTGGAATTCGATTGTTGAAAGCGAAGGTGGCCAATCTTCTGCCATGGTGTAGCCGAAAAATTAGACGAGTTCCAATCGATGGGAGCTTACCTTGACATTAAGGAAAATAGCATCTCAAGATGTGTCATGTCACTAAGATCTCAGAAGCATCGTGTGGTTTGAATTTTTTGCATTGCTCAAGCTGGTTTTGGTAACAAATCGAACGAAGCAGTCCCGTATCATGCACGTTCATTCGTCTTAGGTATGGCATGGATTGAAGACATTGAAGTCTCATCAATCCACCATATCATTCCCTTTCAACAACTTGAAGCACTAGAAAAGACTTGTTTGCAGTCAAACCATTCACTCCTCCGTTTCCTCTTGTTCAGGCGGTCGCAAAACCAGGAAACCGGTGGCAATAATTTGATCTTGCAGTACCTCTTTCAAGCCACTTTATCCTTAGCTCTGCCTATTTCTTCGTATGATGATTCTTCCTCAGCACTTCCACCATGCTGTATTATGAACGGACGAGATTCTTCCATAAGTATAATTGGCTCTCTGAACGAGCTACACTGATTGCAGAAGTGAGGAAAAGTGAATTCATCCTTGTCGTTCCAATCAAGAGTGGCCTGCTGTAATGTGACCAGGCACACCGTTCGCGAAAGAGTGGTCTCCAGACACAGTGTAAGCCACAGAATCCAGTCCGATGTTGGTCTGACCATTAGTCTTCTGATTTTTCTGAAAATTGCCCAGTCCGAGATCAGGAGCTTGAGAAGGAAGCACGGCAGATTCAGAGCCTCGTCGTAAATCTAATCTGATGGATGGCAAATTTGAGATTCTCAAACGGTCGGGTGAGGAATGACCAGGAAGAAGTACGCCAGGTACACGAGTGATAACATCTGGGGTTGGCCACCGAGGTGTTCTAGGTCCAATGTCACGCCAAACAGTGCGACGGCGCCTGCATGGCGTCCAGTACAATTGGCGTACCATGAAACCGAGCATGATGCAGATGATCATGCCCATTGCGACGGCGAAGCAGATAACAAACTTCTCCAGTGGGCTTCTCGGGTCATCCTGTCCATTGTCAGTTCAGCTAGAGATAGTTTGAAGGGGTAATCTTACTCTTGGCAGGATTACAGATACTTTGGAGGCAAGTTTGTCTGTCATAAGCGAACCGAATTTACGCGAGGTATACATCTTTGCTGGCGAGGTGATTGTTGCGCTGAGTATTGTTCTTGTTTGTCGTGAACTCTCGGAGAAGAAGAGAATCACAAAGGAAGGCAGTATTCGAGCAAGTTCGTAAAGAAACAATTCTGTGCTGCAACTACTTCTGCTGGCGTTTTGGGAACTTTAGGTTGGCTGGGAGAACAACCACGAAGATGCTCGCTTAAATAGGGGGCTAGGCGCCCCGACGATTCAGTTTTGGGTCGTAGGAACTACCGTGTTCACCACTAAATTAGAGCAGATGGGGAAACAGTTTTCTCTCTCAGAATTTTCTAGCTATTAATACAGTGTAAGCGTCGTGTAACCATACAAAGAAGGTGGTGCCAAGCGCAGTAGCGAAATGCACGACAAGTTTTGACATGCCTCCTCAATCTCGCGTAATAGGGGTTAAGTCCCAACCCTGCTGTGTATCAACCTTCGATGAAGGTAGGTCACAAGTCTGGGTGTACTTTTATGAATCTGGTGGAGTTATAACTGAAGCCAGTCCACAAGACAATCTCTCAAGTGCAAGGCGTAAATAGGAAGCTCGGTTATATTCAACATGCAAATCCCAGGCTCGATAATCAAGCGTAGAATTTTGAATTGATTTTACACAGTCACTCGCGCACAACTTATTGATGTAGATACTTTTGCTCAGACCATACCGAATGAATCCATTCTTCTGCTCTCTTTTGTATCTGACGTGAAGCTGACTAGGTGGCATGAGGCTCCAATCCTCCGAGTGCTTGAGAAATAGATCCTGTGCTTGAAGCTAAAGACCGTGCCACATAACCTTGAACCTTCAGCCATCGTCGTGTTGCCCAAGTTGCGCTCAAACAAACTCCTTTGCACCAACTGCTACTTGCAATTCGCGATCCCTCGAAGCACCAGCCGGTACCTCCAGCTCAAGCTCCATCAAATTAGCGACCGGCATTGGCGACTCATGATCCTTCAAAACGCTCTCACTGTAGGCAGGTGGTGGAAGCTGAAGCTGAACCTCCCCTCCGCTGACCCCACCATTGCCACCTCCATCTCCATGAGCACTTCCATCTCCATGAGCACCTCCATCTCCGGCACCTGCACCCACGCGTGTCGCACCTAGCTCAATATCTCCATCGCGCTGTTGCTGACTGCGAGCGGCTGCTTTCTTGGCACGAGCTTTCTTGTAGCGGTAGCGGAGGACTGCAGCGGTCACGGCAAGAGCAAAGAAAAGGCTGATGAGGATCCACGCACGGTAGGCTTCGGCGTTCTGTTCGTTGGAGTTAGTTTGAAATCGAATTTCGGCGTGGCGAATTTTCGATTTTGGCATTTGGAGGACTTGTGTGCGGGAATTCCACTTACGCTGCGAGATGGAATGCTTGGAACATCATTGCTGCCAGTAGCAGGGTTGCCGTAAATTGTAGGGCGTTCGTTGGAATCCATTTTGAATTCTGTTTGGTTTTGGGATTGTTCGGTGGATTGGTGGGAATGTGATTGAAGTACGGGGGGAAGCAGGTTTGTTGGTTTTATTTTCGCGAAGGGAAGAAGGCTGCTGTTGGTCTGGTCGCTTATCCCCAATTCGAAGCTGAAATCCTCCTAGAATGATTAGTATTAATCAAGAATGACTATTAATGCATTTTATAAGGAGTTTTTATCAGAGCTAGATAATCTTCTATTAACTGCTGCATGGCACCACGGCCTAAGATTGGTATTTATACTATAATGAGGAGTGCTCAAGATTATCTCATGAAGCAGAATTTAGGATTACTCCTCATCTTAACAGTCGCATTCCAAAATCTCGAATACGCCCAAGAATTAAAATTAAAGGTTGGATCATACGCTTAAGTCAGCATGGTATTGAAGGAAGAGTTAGAAATATTATTGTCTCAGCTAGATCGAAGACATGTGATGAATGCAGATTATGCATGCTACAAATATACTCGATTACTTTAATGACGAATTTCTATTTCAAAGTTTAGTAGATTTGAGGGCTTTGATAAAACTTATTGATTTGGCTAGGCTGTTTAAAGACGATCTCTATGTCTGATACAGAACTTCATCATTTTGCCAGAAACGGAATAATATTACGCTTAGCAACACCGATCTCTAACACCTTGTGTATTCAGACAATCCTCGAATTTTGCTCAGACCATACTAGCGCTCTGATTCTGCGACATTCATTTGGCCTTCAGGCATTTGAGTTGCCTCATTTCTCTCTCTTCCCTCTTCATCCTCGTCGCTTGTTTGATTATTCATTTGGCTTGTCGATTCAACTGCCTCCTCAGTAGTCCCAGTGTCTGGCTCGTTGGTCGGGTCCAAGGGCTGGAGTTCTATTTGGGGGCCAGCACCGGTTGTTGAATCCGGTAAGCGATACTCAATGCCTCCCCAAAAATGGTAGACCTTCTCTGGTGGGTGATTGTGTGGATTGTGAAGCCTTTTAAATCTCTTTTTGGACTCAAGAGTTGCTGAACAATACTCCCAGGCATACACCACAAGAAAAACGACGAGACAACTTCCTACATAGAAGGCGACTCCTATGCCTTTTATTTGACCCTTGCTTAACCCCGTTGCAAGCGTGAGATTCTTCCAAGTGTATGAATCCGACTTCCAACTGTTTGAATCCGACATCTGTAAAAGCGATGTCAGAGATTACAAACACAAAACCAAAGCAAATACTGAACAAGAATCAGAACGCTAGGATATAAACATACGATGAGGATCTAGTCGTTATAATATATAGCCTTTGGAAAATGTGGAAAGTTTGACGGATTGTCGAATTGAGGATGAATGCAAACTTCGGACGAGGATTCGATGTTTGTGTGAACGAAATATTGTGAATGACTGGAACTGCAATCTTCTCTTTGGCTTCCAAGGATGGAGCATTCACAGATGTGAAGTTAATGTCTGAACTGTCGGAGACAATGCTAAAGCTACCTAGTCTCAGATATTTGAAAATGTGATCAAAGTATTAATGATGGAGACCAAAAAGTTGAAGATGTGATGTAATTTTTGTCGGTGTTGCTTGTTTGCAAACAGAACAGGACGATTGAGGTTCTTTTGAATGTTCGACACTAGTGATTATGATGCCTTCTCAATTTGGGATGGCTGGTGAACATGAACGTGTCATGGGGCAGGAATGACGAAGAGATGGAGGAAGGAGGACATGCTGTGCTAAGCATTGGAAGGTCTAATCCAACCCCGACTCCTCTTTGGAGTCGCATTGCTCTAAAGCCCAGCAACTTCCCCATGTAATGTAGAAGGGAGGACTTTGTATCTTTGTATACACTGAGGCGAGGAGGGGGAAATTGTACATTTTAAGCGAGAGAGCCAGGACATCATCTTAGTTGGTGCATGGACGAATTAATCATCCTGTTTTTCTACTTTATGTGATGAATTAGTGAGTGGTGTCGAATAAATGGATAAATTGTATCAAGAGCAAATTCTCCATACTGATTGAAGATATATCTACAATATTTTCGTTGTGGAATGTTCTCTGGCCCGTGGCTGTGGATAAATAGGCACCAAAAATCAATCAGGCATAGCACAGACATCGTAACAGTACGAAAATTCAAGAAGTATTCATGATTCATCCATTAAGTCTTATTCACTGTGTCTGCAGTGGCAGAGTATGGTCCGTCCCTTTCAGCTCATCCCTTCCAACATCTAATTCCACATAATATCGACACCCTCTTTCTGAAACAAAGCTTCAAAAATCAAGACAGTTAAAGCCTCTACCTCGAAACTCTCTCCCATCGCTTCCATCTCCCTTCTCCCTTCTCACTCTCCTTAGGCTTAACCTCAACCGTAAATCCCTTCTCCATATCTCCACCCTTATTCCCACCTCTACCTCTACCGCTTCCACCTTCCCAGGGCAACACACCCCCGCCCACTGCACCAGCACCATACCTATGTTCCCTCACATTGGTATTGGCATTTCTATTTCCATTCCCATCACTCGCAAAAGATCTATCCCGCCTTCTTATCGCCTCATGTCTCTGCTGCCTCTCGACCCTCTTTCTTTCCCCTTGCTTCTCTTTCCGACGACGACGGCAGCAGCTGGTGCATTTGACGATGATGGTGATGATAAGCGCGATGATGGGGATGCCGAAGAGGACCGAGGCGATGGTGACGGCAGTTATGATTTCTTTGTGGGACTGTGGGTGGGTGTTAGCGTTGGCTTGGAGTTAAATGCGATGGAGGACTTGGGATAAGGATAAGAGAATAGGGTGGAGCAAAGCTAGATGCTAGAGAGAAGAGGGGAGAAAAGGGAAGATAAGGAGTAAGACATACCCAGCCATGTGTGCCAGATCCATGATGCACCGAAGACGACGAAGCCAGAATGGCAACAATGGCCGCTCCCGCTGCTGCTCCTGTGCTTACACCTGGTATGGGTGCCATTGCAAACGTATCTCGACACTGAAACTCCACGTAGGATACCTAAGCTTGAGCTAAACTTGTGTGATGGGCCGAAGATCGGATATATGATTATTGGTGATTATATCCTGAAGAAATATGATGTCAGGAAATGTTTGAAGCTGAAGTTCGAAGTTCCCTCAACAACGACGTTCATCAACACAAGCGGGGTGATCCGGGCTACTTAACTCAGGTTCTTTCACATGGAAACGTCATATTCCTCGTTTTCAGTCAGCTAGCTTTCCGTTACCCGATGACCGTTGCGAGTAGGCTCCTCCACTACTTAGTCCTTGCAAGTGTTTCCCCACCCATGGTCGCGTGAAGCACTAATTCAGTCCATCTGTGTCTATAATGCACAACAATGATCTTATTCTCCAGTTTTTCTGCTTCTGAAGAAACTTCTAGGTTTGTGTTTATGCCTCGTTCGTAGCTGGTAGGGCTGAACTACTCGCTTAGAGCTGCAGGGAAAACCCACTTGGTCTGATTTAGTCGACGAGTTTGACCCCATCCTGTCTAAGATAGACAAAGTAGACTCGAATGCCGATCTTCCGCTTCTAGCTCATGGTTTAGAAACTCCATGCATCATTTTCAAACTCAAACACGTTCGATACCTAGGATAATCGGCTTTTGAAATGGCTTTTAGATTTAAGAAGACTGAAAAACTGCACCCTGCGAGATCTGCCGGCAGGACACACGGAATTGGTTCGGCATAATCAGTCAGAGGATAGCATCACTTGATAATTTACTTTGATCCTAGCGAGCATGGAAACTTCCATACTTCTACTTCGCTTCTGGACCTGTCATCGTAGAAATTTAGAACGCTAGTACTTAATACATTTGGGAAGAAACTGCCGTCTCTACCGTGTGCGAATAGACACCTGCAACCAAGCTGCTATACGAAGCAGTAATGCAAAGCAGCTATGTCCACAATTGCCGTGATACCGAACTAAAAGAACCAAGGTCCGACTGGGAACCTAATCCAAAGTAGCAGGCTTGATTCCTACCTAGCTTCCGCAAAGTAGATGGGGGAAGCATGGTTGCGATGTGCAAAATAACCATATACACGTGTCTTTGAACCAATAATAACCCAATGAAAGGAGAAGTACTAAAGATAGTGCACATCAGTCAGTGTGTGAAGTAGTAGATTTAAGCATATTTGACTTCATTTCCTGCCCAGTAAGAGAAGTTAGCACCCACGTTTGCAGGTGGCCGTTCGATGTGGCTTTGCTACATCCTGGTTCGAAGTGCAACAAAATTCAATACTTCATCTTATTCTAATCACGGTAACGGAGTGGCGGTTGTATATAGCTTGCCAAGTCAAAGAGATGCATCCCAAATCTCCATCCCGTTTCCTACAACCAGAACTTTTGACCCCTCTCCCTTGCCGTTTCCTCTAGAGGGCAAGACAACTAGATCTCCAACATCCGCTACAGCTGTGAATGCATCACCTGTCTGCTTTATATTCACATCATACTCCACCTCAGCTCTTTCGGAAGTAGCAGTGAGCACAACAGTCCATTCTTTGACGCGCTGATCGTTGCTTGAGCTTGCGAAGATGAAAGTCTCCTGTCTCCCGTTCGAATCCTTCGGTGAGATATCGGTGGTTGGTGTAGGAATGAAAGATATCCCAGTGATGGCAGCAGCGTGTGCTGATCTGAGAATGAAGCTCTTTGGTGCGTTTGCAAGATTGGCATTGTTGTATACAGAGACAGCGATGGCGTTGTCATCTCCGCCTGTTGCGACAATAATCTCTTGCCTGTTTGCACTAAAGGTGATATCGAGTGCTTTGGGAGAACTTTGGTGTACTTTCAGTGAAGAAACCCGAGACATCTGAACGACTTCTAACGCCAAAGGTGACAGAGAGAATTTCCAAAGCAGCAAGCGTCCATCCGTCGCAGCAGTGACCAGGCATACTTCCCCACTATCGACTTTCAAATGCTTGATCTGCATCAAACAGCTTGACGTATACCTCCCACTCGCGATGAGTTTAAACCCAGCATCTTTGGAATAAGCATAGCTCCGAATTGTGGAATCCGAAAACGCTAAGCTGATAAGTACACTATCGTCTGCGCCTGGAAAGGCAGAGACGTCGAAACTCATGATTCGCAAATCGCAATCGGGTGTTTGGTCTGGATAGCTTGCTTCGCAAATGATACCAACTCCGAAACCAGGGATTTGTGAGATGGCCCAGACGTAGAATTCCTCGTTACCTCCGCTACTGAAGAGATAATCTTTGTGGAATTGCATGTACTGGATCCCTGCTGTGTGTCTTTGGACGATCGCTTTACAAGTCAAATCTCCAGGGGAGTAATAGTTCCACAGGCGAATTTCGGTGTCCTCTGCTCCAGTTGCAATGTAGCCTCGTTCTTCTGAAACGGCACAAGCCTTGATCTCTCTTCCGTGCCCTCCTTCTTTGACTATTTTATGGGATACTGAGTCTTGAGTATGGATGTATAGCTTCGAGGCCTTGGTGTACACAAAGTGTCCACCCCCGGTTGAAGATCGAGGTGAGTATGCATAACTTCTGTGTGCACCACCACAGTCGATGTTTGAGATTGTATAGTTTTTGGTATTGTTCCATACAATGAAGTTTTTGCTCTTAAATCCATAAAGAATCAGATCCTGATCAACTGCTGAGAACCATGCTGATTCGATCATGGGCCCAAAAGGTGGATTCCCTTGATGAAGTGGAGTGATGGCAGCGGATTCGACTTCTTGGTCATCTTCTGGGCAGGTAAGTATACAAGAGAATATTGAAAACTTTCCATCTCGACTAGTCGTGAGTATATGGGAGAGATTAGGACTAATATCGTTGGATGCGACTGGAATAACTGTGGTGATCGATTCTAGTGCTGAACCTGGTGGCGGCAACCAAATGTTAATCGGAGCATCTGACTGTGAGTATAATGCTATGCTTCCAGATCTTGATCCTAAAGCTAATAAGCTCTTAACCTTTCCTGCACTTGTGACAACAAACTTGTCTGGAAGCGTGAGGTCTGACTTCTTAACCAAAATTGCTGCATTTGGCGACGAAAGATCGATTGAAAAAAGTGTTGCGACTTGACCGCCAAGAGTGGTCAACAGCAATTCATAAGTACCAGAAATAGTATCAAAGATCTTGAACATATCCGCGACCTTAAATTTGAGATCTGCGACCTCACGAAGACGGTCTTGCTCCTGACAGATGTAGATCTTTCCATTGGCACCAGCAAAGAAGGCCAAATTCAGCTCAGGAAACCCAGTAATTAGAGCATACGATTTGAGACCCTCTGGAGATTCTTGCGGTAGGGAAACCTCTTGCCATTCGACATGATCTTTGATTTTGCCTCGAAATACTCGACCAAATGTCGTTGTCATAAGCACTTGATCCTCAGACAAGAACCCATATCTATTGAGCGCATCTTTCGGGATCTTTTTGGTCTTTGGCTTTTTGGCAGGTTTTCCCGTCTTGGGATCAATAACCTCTGGGGTCGCCTCCGGCTCTGGGATCGCGACTGGAAGAGTTTGTGAAGGGAAGCTCTTCAATATATCTTCAAGATCCCAGAAATCAGGGCGAGACAACGACTGAGTATCTTCAATTGACTTGTAACTTTTTATCTCAGAAGTAGAAGCCCTCTCGTTGGCTGTCCTGATATCATACGTTGATATTTTCCCGTCTGCACCACCTGTGATCACTGTGTAAAACTCCTGGGAGGACTGTTGAAGAGCAGATGACCAGATGTGCTTCCCGTTGTGAAACGCAAAAGTATTTGAATGCACGAGTTTTGCTGACACGGCTTTTGGGCCGTCTGCTAATTTCACGTCTTTGATCTCAAATTCCAAAGCCCAAAGCTGTGTTGTTGAATCTTCCCCAAACGACAAAACACTGATCTTGTCTGCAGAGCTGCGAGTTTCCACAAGAAATTTGACTCCCCAAATTCGAGATGCATGGCCCATGACAGTAGCTAAAGGCTCGTACATCGTCGAATCACCGACTTGATTGTCACCGAAGCCAGTCTCTCGCACGAGTGAAAAGTCTGCTTGCGGTTCTGTCGATAAAGGCTCGGAGGTAAGCCTCCAGACTCGAATGGTACGATCATCACTGCAACTTGCAAGTAATCGTCCAACTGTCCCATCTTCTAGCTGTAAGGACTTGGATATGTTCACTCCAAATATTGAACCTTCGTGACCCGTGAAAGTATGTAAAACCTCACTTCCTCCTGATATGTCGCATCTCCAAACAATCACTTCACCAAATACAGTGCCTGCAGCTACTAAGAGAGTAGACGCAGAATCCCAGATGAGGTGAGCAGAGTAGAGGATGGATCTTGATGGTGAGGATGGGGTTTCAAGGACAATCTTATTTGACTCATCAAGCCTTGCTTGTAAGACAGTATTGTGAGCAGTGACGATGGCAAAATTGTTGGAACTGTCTGGGGAGAGAGCAACATCCATGATCCAATCTGGTCCACATGTTGCCATATCCGCAAGGCTGCCCATTCCAGTTTCCAGGAATTTTTGGAATTCATGATCTCTGAGAGCGATCATGAGCGGACCACCCCATATCACCACTTTCAGACTGTTTGGATCATCAGAAAGTGCATTCACAGCAATTCCGTGGATAGCTTGGCCATGGAACACTTCGCATTGCTGCAGCAATTTGCTGCTCTCAGCCTGGAAGATTTTTAAGAAGGATCCTTCTCCCGTCAGAATGAGCAATGGATCTGAGCCATTTTGGTAGAATTCAACCGCCGTGACGGGATTCAATATATGTTCGTGCTGGAATCGTTAACTACAGTCCAAAGCTACGAGTATAAGTTTCCCCCCTACCTTCATAGATACCTTCATGGACATTTATTCAGGCTACAACACTGCCTCAGTGAAGTTCAGCTTGCTAGCCTAGTTTCTATGGCAGTGAACGTTGAGTTTGGTGTGGAAATATGTCTCAAGATCATTCTGGATGAAATAGTACTGGAAACCCGTGACGATATTCGGTAAGCAAAAATTGAATGTGGTTCGAGCAGAATTTATATTGCTGCCTTACGAGTATGTGTGTGACAGAAACAAGGCACCAAGGCAACAAAACAATTCCATGTTGATGTTGATGCATATGCACTTCCACATGCTAAAGACAGAAACAAAGACACAGACATGCCAATACCACCAGCAAGCCATATGCCAAATCATATATCATATGCCAAAGATCGAATATCAAACTCTTTTCTCAACCCTCCAACTGTCCCATCCAATGGGTTGATCTTCTCCCGCACCATCTTGTATGCTGCAGGGTCCTTTCCTTGACTCTTGTGATATGTTTCTTTGATGACATGTCTCTATTTCCCTTATTTGAAGATTGAAGAGCCCCAAACATGACGTCCAGTCATGCTTTGACATTTTCTACGACACTAGAGAGATCCCCTACCTTCACAGGCACAGGCACAGGCCATACTGGATCTGGTACCATAAAGAGGCCGAGGCATCTGCCACATGCAAAAATGTCTACCAAAATACACCAACACACCACAGCGTTGTCCAGGTTGAGTGGTCATAATCCACTCTAAATCTGCTGATCTTTATTTTCCGCACCTACTCCGGATCAACAACCAGGTCCGGGACCTGAAATATCCCACCAGAAAAGAAATCCTCTACTCAAACAAGCCGAGGGGCAGTCAGGATCGCGAAACTGTTGGGACAATCCCATTCCTTCAGGCTTGATGTTACTTGTTGCTTGTTGGTTGTCGTCACCTTCTTGATCCTGCATGATGATTCAGGCGCCTACTTCAAACAAATACAAAGCCATGTGTTGACACTGTTGTACTCTAGACTTTGATTCCATCCGTACTCCCACCTATTGATACCCCTCCGAAGACGCCGACATGATTGGAAAGTCGAGACTCGAACTGTTGTTTATACGCTTTTGTATTGTTGGGCTACATTATCTCGCACCGCTCTGCCTTTGTTACTGCGCTTTGGTTGTTGGACTATATGGATTTCGAACAGCAATAACCTCACCTGTGCCCCTCGTAATCGAAACCATTGCAGTCGCAGAGTCCCTCTTCTTTTTGTTTGTCTATGTCCCATACCGACGCTTCCTCCAAAGAGATGCCATTCACCCTCCTCCACCAACTAAAGCCGAGCGTCGCGAACTTTTCAGACTTTGCAATGAGAATATTCCAGACCCGGAGGCATATCTGCAGAAGTGGTTCCTAGGCGCAAATCCCAGGGAAATCAAGCGCGAGAACGTCAAGGACTTCTTTTTATGGGCATTCTTTAATCGAGGTGGACCACCTGGAGAAGATGACGAAGAGCTGGAGGAATATGTCACTGCTACTGAGCAGCTCCTAGGGAGGCCTATACAGAAGGGTAGAGGAAATGCGACGTGTTTGCGACTAACTCTAGATCGTGTGAGCATGTTACATCGGAGTTTAATATGGTACTTTGTAAGTACTAATACTTGCGCAAATCAAGGAGAGATGCTAATAGATCCAGTGCGTTGGCTTTGTAGATTTCCTAACTTATGTGACCATGTTATTCAATGGTTTCCACTTCCACAGAGCAAGACTATCTCGATTCTTCAGACTGTTTCCATTGCGACCTCAAACCTTGTTAACCAAATATACCTCACCTGCCAAGCATCTCACATACTGGCACCGTCCTCATACATCCTCTACCAAACTCCCAATTGTTTTCATGCATGGAATCGGAATCGGCCTGTATCCATATACAAACTTCTTGAAGGAGCTCAATTCGAAGACCGGAGTGGAATCAACCGATGATGAGCAAGTTGGAATAATTGCCATCGAAATCATGCCAGTCTCTTTCCGAATCACCCATCGACCCTTGACTCGAGAAGAGATGTGTGAGGAGATTGATGAGATTTTGCTGAAACATTTTGAACCTAATCAGAAGTTTGTCTTGGTATCCCATTCTTATGGAACAGTTCTCACGACCCATCTTCTTAAATCGCCATCTGTTTCCCCACGAATTGGCCCAATAGTTCTGATCGATCCTGTATCGATACTATTGCATTTACCAGATGTAGCCTACAATTTCACGAGAAGAGAACCAGAATATGCGAACGAACACCAGCTGTATTACTTCGCTAGTATGGATATGTCCGTCAGTCATACTCTCAGTCGTCATTTCTTCTGGAATGAGAACGTGTTATGGAAAAAGGATGTTCAAGGCCGCAAATTGACTGTCAGTCTTAGCGGTCAGGACTTAATAGTCGATACCGAGGCTGTTGGGAGATACTTGAGTGGACCCCCTAAGTCGAAAATAAATGGTGCAAATGGACACGCAACTGGTAGATTGATTGATATCGATGAGAGCGATTCCGAGAGCAGTGCACTAAGACTCCGAGGACGGGAAGAAAGAGACGACGACATGATCGACGACGAGGAGTGGAAATCCCGGCCATGGACAGGTCATGGCATTGATGTCCTTTGGTTTAAGGATCTTGATCATGCTCAGGTTTTTGATAAGGCAGCGACAAGAGCAAGACTCATCAACGCTATCCGCACATACTGCGAGAATGTTGATTGAAATTTCAGGTCGATTGCAAGTTGTAAGTTGACTGAGAGACTTGCGAACTCAAGCGGGTTCATAGCCTAAGGCAGAAAACCACACTATTCGATGGTGTGGTTATTGTCACCGATAGCGTCATGAAGACAGTGGGGTAGACAGAATAGAGCAGTGGTAATTCTACATTTCAAAGCGCGAGTCACTTGTTTCTGTTACTTTTGTCGGGTTGTCTGGGCATTTGCACGGAGTCTTTATACCTTGAGCGCGCAAGAGTTGAGCCTTTCAAAATAAATTCACGGGCAATACTTGATCAAAAACAATATACCATAGGATTTGTCGCACTTCCGTTTATTTTCCATGTATCACTCAAAACACGCGACGAAGCAGTGCTTGTTGCTTTCCAGACTCCACAATTCAACCTATCAGTATGTTCGCAGCATATCTAAACTGCAAGACCCGAGATGTTTAAACTGATCTAAAACCCTACTTTGGTACCATTATTCCAAGCACTAGTATAGTATAGCATAGCATTATCCGAGGGAATAGAATGTGTGAATCTGGCCTGAAGTCATACTCGATATTTAGCTTGACACTAATCGTCAAGTCTCACACACAATTTTGGCACCTTTTTGCATCCTCCTTTTCCATCTCTACTTTTTTCCATTCTCTCTCTCGTTATATTCGTGTACTCCAAACAATTAACTTCAAATATACTGCAATCTACCTTTGCAATCAGACTTTAATACCCAAAACCTAACAACAAACATCACTGTAAGTATGCGATCCACAACTCTACCAAGCACACGACTCACACACCTCTCAGACATCCTAAAATATACCACAAGCAAGATGTGCCGACCATCTGACAGGCGCTTCCCTCTGCCACCACCCAAATTCAACCTGACACTACGCAACGATCTCCCTACTCTAAGAAACAACACGAACGTCGAACAGCGTAACCCATACGATCCCAATGTAGAAGGAGAGGAAAATCTCGCCTACCTCCCCGATCGCTCGTACCTAGAATTGGTACGCCTGAATGCCGCGGGCCAGCACGGCGAGGGCGTGCTCCAGAATCGGTACGATAGGTATTATCATGAGGTTCCAGCCTCATCGCGCTCTGCCTCTCCTGCGCCACGCTCTCGCTCTCCTTCCCCACTTCCTTCGCCGGCTCGCGTGGAGACGTTTGATCGGGCAACTTTTATTGATGAAGTTGGAGCTAGAAGTGGAATTATAGACAGACAGGGAGAGGGAGCTGCTCCGGCTGCGACACAACCAATAAGGATGCCAGCAGTAGATATAGCATTGATTCGTCGTCTCGCTATCTCGGTGGACGAATGGAGGAGCAGTGATGCGCAAACCAGTCGATCGCTCCCAACGGATGCGGGCGCTGCTATTCGCCCTGGTTCCTGGCGTCAGGCACGGGGTGGTAGAGGTAGAAGTAGAAGCCATCCTGTGGGTGTGGGTCGTCGTCGGGCTCTAGCTCGATTGCAAGGTCAAGATCGGATCGCTAGGCTAGATAACTTTCTCCTTAGACATCAAGGATTGCGAATGGGCAATGAAAGTGGTTCGTTGTCTAGGTGAGGAATTAGAGTTGGATGTATAGCGGTCGGACCTTGGGCGCTTGGATGGATACAGATATGTGATACGTTTGCTTATGGGATATGGGGACATATATTTGGCGAGATACCCGGTCTCTAGGTGTTTGGTGGGTTTATTATACCTTGGGATGGAATCTTGTTTTGGGATTGGGATTGGAGTTGGGTTTGGGTTTGGGCTTTGAGATCTGATTTTCAAAGAGTTGGATTGAAGCAGGACGGAGGTTGGCATAGGAATTTGGGATATGAAGTCCACACCTCATTGAATTACATTGCAAGGTTAAAATAACTCCATGTGCTTTTCATCGATGAGAATCCTGTTATTTTTATTTCTAAGCCTTCTCAGTCTCTCCCTTTATATACACGCATCTCTACACACACACACACACACACACACACACACACACACACACACACACACACACACACAACCCTTTACCATCCCTCTCCCCAAACCAACTATTCCACCCTCCCCTCACCCCACCCCTTCAAATTCACCACCTCAGGCACACTCCCACTCCGCGTGATAATCCACGTGACGTCCTCGTCGCCATCATTCACCTCCTGGTGCTCCGTCCAAGCGGGAATGAGGGCGAAGTCACCAGGCGCGAGATCTTGACGCGTGGTGCCGTTGTTGGAGATGATGCTCCCGTGGCCCGAGGCCGCGTACACGATTGTGTCTTGCGACCCGTGGTGGTGGATTGCCGAGGAGGTGTGGGGGTGTGCTATCATTACTATAGGAGGGGAGAAGAGAGGGTTAGTTATGTTTTCTTGTAGTGAAGGAGAAGGCGTTGGAAGCTGAGAGTTGAGAGCTGGATGAGCAATGGTAAAGCTGTGGGAGACAGGGAGGTATATGCATATATGAGGGTCTGATTCTCCCACCAGCTGAAGAGATATCACCCCAACATGCACTCCTTACATCTCTCTAACTAAATGTATGGAGTGCACAAATCCCTCCACAAGCTTTAACCCAAGAATGAATAGAGAAGAAAAACCAAAATAAAACACAACACAAAGGGAGGCTCAACCCAAACTCAATGCGCAAACATATGTAGCTCTCAATCACTCACCAGAAGCACACACTTTATCCGACTTCCCCACAATGGCGCCCTTTCGAATCATTCCTTCCGTCTGGCCCGTCCCGACGTCCAGCTCGGTGGACTTCGTGACGTGAACTTGGCTGGGCATCATGATGGGGAGGACTTCTTTGATGATTGGGATTGCTTCTAGGAGGGAGGTCATTTGGTTATGGTTATGGTTATGGGGGTGGTAGTGGTAGGTAGTGGTAATGGTAATGATTAGTGTTGGTTTCGTTATTATAGAGAAGAAATTTGACGGTTAGGAATATACCAGTATGTATGTATAGAGATATCAATAAAAATAAATACCTCAGTCTACCTTCAAGTTATAACCGAGGTTATGAGGGACTCAAGGACCATCGACGTCAGTGGTTAGGAATTTCCTAATCTGGGACGTTAATTAGTGTAGTACAAGAGAGTACAAGTGTAATTTGTACTATGTTACCTTACATCTGACAATCAAACATAAGTAGACAAGTATATCTTCAAAAGACACCTATATAAAGCCATAAGACGACCTTCCTAAAACACACTCACCAAAACGCCATCACTATAGACAACCCTATCCTAGTATGAAACCCACGAGGTTCTCCAGGATGTTCACGATACCCGAGCTGAACTTTCCTTACTTCCCATGCAGTCAATGTAACGGGGCGGGGTTGTTTGGGAAGCCGGGAGGGAGGCTGTGAAGGGTAAGTAGGCGATGTCGGATGAGCCTGTGAACAGTGCGTGCGTGGGTGCTTCACTCACTCACTTTTATTATAATCGTATGGTTCATATCGTATGGTAATCCACTTACAAGTGATCCTTTCCAAATACGCATTCAAAAGTCCAAGAGTATCAAATTAACTTTCCTATATGCGTCAGCCTCTTAACACCTGCCTATATTTACCTACGGTTGTTTGTTGCGTTTCTACCGGTAGGTAGTTCTACGCTGCCGTTTCTTTGTCTCGCTTGATGAATCACTTGGCCGACTGACTGACTGTGGTGAAGATCTTTTGGTCGAGACCTTTCTTTTGTTCATTCTGCCCCATTCTCGAACACCGAATCGTTCTTATTTTCAACCACACGGATACAACCAACATAAGCACCACCACCACCATCTGCTCTTATTCTTAACCACGCGAGGCCAAGGTAGCCTTGCAGTTTTGCCTATTCATACAGTACGTGAAGGAAGAGCTACCCTACCCAACCTACCCTATAAGCTTATCTACATATATACATACATACAGACACTGCAGTATCGACGAATAGCCGAGCCGCGGTGACCCAGAATAGGTGGGCCAAGGGTCATTTCTGAATCAACACCAACACCGTCGCTTTTTCCCTCACATCCCCAAACCCAACCCTGAATAGGAAGCTCACAACACAAACTCAAGAATACACTACTGCTGCTGCTACTACAACTACTCCGGTCGTCGGCAAGGGCTGAATTAAGGAAAAAAACGCCTCTATCCCACTTGTGCATCTGAGGTTCGATTTGATGCATCTCGCATCGTTGAAGGGTGCATGATAACCCAGAACGAGCGGGGTGGAGTCGGTTGCGAGTTTTGGGAGTCAACGTCATGACTATTGGGGACTGAGACGACATATCAAGTGTCCCGTCAACTTTTACCTTAACTTGTACCACCAACAATATCATCCGCTTCTTTGGTACCGACAAGCTACTGTAGAAGGGATTATCCATTGGGGTGGATTCTGTCGATCCTTTGCTTTTAGTGGGGTGGGGGGTTGTACTGAAGGGAACCGCTTTAAGAGGACGACAACTCACTCATCTGGAGATCCAGTGGTCATTGTCACCCATCGGGTACCCCAACCATTCCGACAACAGACAAAATGGACTCTTCGCCCTCTTCATCGGCTCTTGATATGCCCATGGAGAATAACTGGGAGTATGTGCATGGTCGCATTGACCCAGGAATCGAAAAGTCGTTGAGTTTGGTCGAGACGGTTCCTGAGAGAGAGCCGAAGAGACTGAAGACTGAGCTTGGCAATCGACTATCACAACAGTTGGGGGAAGCAACATTAAGTCACATGGATATCTCTATGGCTTCTCCTTCAAGTATGTTAATGTGTTTTTGCGACTTATCATTTCTTTCAATTAAGGTGCTTCTTCCTAAGGACATAAGCTGACATAATACGGAACCGTCAGACCATGCCATGTCTAATATATGCCATTTGACGGCCATGCCATCAGAAATTATTGAGATCATCCTATCCCATCTCGGACCTGTCGATCTTGCTTGTATATCCTTGACCTGTCGCCTTCTGTTCAATTGTTCCAAGTCCGACTATTTATGGAAGCGACATGTCCAAAACAATGTCCCTGGTGTGGTTCTTCCGTCTGAGGTTCCTCCAACCAATCCATGCCAGTCCTATAGAGATCTCTACGCGATCCATGACCCGCGATGGTTTCTCCCAAAGAACAAGATCTGGTTCAGCGATAAGCTGTTTTTAGGTCACATCATCATTGCTCGTCTCAACATCAAGACTGGTATCATCGAAGCGTATCAGCTGGTGGCTAGTAGACCTCCTCCAACATTCGATCATTGGGAAGACAACGATGAGGTTATCATTCATTCCTTCACGCCCGATTGTCATTTGCACATGAACACATCTACCATACAGCTCGATCCAACTTTACTTCAGCCATCAGACACGGTCGGCATCCCAAACACCGAGAATCGATTCGCTGCTGAAATATCCATGGGACCAGGCGCACGAGGCATAGGAGGTATTTTTACCAACTTCTTCTGCGCCAGATCAATCAAAGCCGAGCGAGGTATGGAGTTGTGGCCACCTCGGAACATCCCATCTGATTATCGAGTTCGATCTCAAAGCCAGCAGGGTTTTGTTGGGAGTGGCCATAAGCCTCAGAAAAGATCACAATTATGTGACAAGGCATTCCGGATTAGAAAATGGTCGCGGATGCAGTATTTAAGCAGTAGTGATCATCGAAATGAAGGGGTATCTACGTACGCTACTCTGGAACCAGAATTGTACACGCCGACAGAGGAGAAGCCATTCCGGGGCATCTGGGTGGGTGATTATAGTGGGCATGGCTGCGAGTTTCTGCTCATGCATCAACCGGATAATGTGGAGCCATTTGATGAATCAACTGTGGTGCGAGGCGAGGATGAGACGGTTGAAGAATGGGAGGTAAGGAAGAAAGAGGAGAGGATTTATAGAGGAAGTCTGGAAGCGATCAAGTTGACGGGAGATGCCAACATTCCACGAGGAGAACACACTTTTATTGTAGATGATCTTGGACCTGATGGTTTTGTGAGGAGGTCAGAAGGGAAGACCTTCCAAGACGCGAGGATTGTTAGGAGTCGGGGACATATTGCCAACAGGGGTTTTAGGGATGGTAAGTCTTATTGGGATTGAATACTTGGTGCTAGCTAACAGGGGCAGACACATACATCAAGAGTCATCTCATCATCATATCCACGAATCGTATAGCACAATACTGGGAGGAATTTGGGCATATCAGCTTTTTTGAGAGGGTGGATATCGACAAGTTGTTGGATCCTGAGAATGATCCTGTGAATCCTGAGCCGAATAGTTTGAGGAGTGGGCTTTGAGATTATTTGTTAGGTTGTCATGCTATGAGATTGTCGACACCATGGCCAATGTTGTGGTCAATACTGAAGTGAGAGTGTATATACTTAAGCACTTAGTGGAAGGGGGGCGATGCAAATGGGCATTATATGGAGGCCACAGAACATTCTGTATTGTATGGATGATTAGCGGTGGAAGCTATAAGAAACAAAAAATACCTTTCCAGCTTCAACTTTGCACTTCCAAGGAAAATATCTTTGTTACACAGAATATAAATAAGTTCAGTATTTGTCACATGCATCAACTCGTCAATTCAACCTTGACTTGGATTGAAATACGTCACCGCTTTTTGCGCAAGCGGCAGAATATGTATGTTGATCCAAAAATCCAAGAACAAAAACAAACAGAATTCCCCAACAACTTTCACCCCTCATTCAGATCTCCAATTCTTCTACAATTACCAAGAAAGTTTCTAAAATATAGCACTCTGCCTAATTCCCGACTTCGAGCATAGACACACCGCAGACGCCGACACCGAAATCTGCGAAAGTCTTCACCAGCAAAAAAAGGTGGATATAAACACTCACCAACACAATTGAGGCAAACGAGGACAACGAGGGCGCAACATAGGGATTGAAGTCAAGATGGCGCATAATTATATCCTGCAAGTCACTACGGGCACGGAATATGACATCACGACACACAAGATCGTGCCCGTCAACTCTGCGACGCCAGTGAAGATTGAATCGGAATTGATGTCTGCGGAAGTCAACGTTAGGATTCAGGTATGTAGTTTGCCCTCTATATCTCCCTTTGGATTCAAGAAACACAACAGTACTAACCCCTCCCTCTCACAGAACTACCGCGGTCTCCCGACCTCCTCTCCTTCCACCTCGCCCTACTTCTCCCTCCCCGTCCACGCCAAAAACAAAGACCAATACAGCATTGCCTTCCGTTTCACTCCCAAAGCCGGGCACAGCATCAATGGCAATGACCTCGTGTTCGGGAACGACTTTGACCATCCTATTCGCGACCGTTTGCCACCAGGATTCAGCACCGCGTTCAAGATCGTCAAATGGGTTGTTGATCCTGGTTTGGATGGGGATGTGTATGCTGACAAGCCGTATTTGTATGGACCTGCTGCGAGCTCGGTTAATAGTCTGTGGGTGGGCGATGTTGATGGAACGGAAAGAGAGAAAGTTGAGGGTGAGGAAGAATGTGGGATTTTGGTCGCAGAGGGAGGAACTGAAGACGGTTTGGAAGTCAGAGAGGAAATTGGTGTGCCGGAGGGTGACGCTGCGAGGAAGAAGTGGTTCTTGACTGAGGAGAACAGGAAGGAGTGGGATTGGGAGGCAGGGAGAGAGTATGGGTGTGATTTTTTCAATCCATATTTGGATTTCAATGGTACCAACGACCCCTCTGTCCTTCGGATGAGGGATTGAAGAGAAAGAGTGTAAGGACTGGACTGACTGAAAGCAGATTTCGCACTTCGTCTTCCGGGCTTCACGCTACCAATCATGAAATATTGGGATGGTCAAGGACTCAGGTACGTGATATCACCTTTCTCCCAAGCTGTCTGTGCCTGACCCAAATTGTCTTGCTACAACGCCTCATCTTCATCCAAATCACTCCAATCCATCACTTTCCCCTATCCAATACAAATATATATAATCTCATAACGTAACACTCCTCACCATCTTTTTGCAACCCACAGGACAGAACAAAAACGCTCACACAGCCTAAGATACACGCTCAAGAACCGGGCGACGGACCGCGTCCTCTTCGTCGTGCTGTTCACGCTGTACCTGAAAGAAGACGTCGACGAGGTCACGGGCAAGGTGAAGGATGGTGTCGAGGGCGGGAAACCGTTTGAGTTGCTCGATGGCGAGACCGCGAAGAGGCATGAGGAGATGAAGAATGGGTTGGGTGTTAGTGTGAGTGAGAAGGTGGTGGGGAAGGAAAATGAGAAGTTCAAGGTGCCTGAGACGAGTGAGGATGATCTCGACTGATCTTGATCGCCTACAAACCTGCCGACCTACTTGTTTATGTATACTTGGGAGACTCGAGGGACGGCATTGAACGACGACTTGAACGACAGGGCACGGTGGATGGATCGGGTTTGGGCTTGGGAAAGCATGGTTGGGAGGTCGGCATGAGGCGAGGATGGATGGATGACTGGATGGACGGACGGGATGGGTAGGCAGTGCTGGTATTTATTGGCACTCTGGACATGAATGAATATGAAAGCAACATACAAGCCGGGAATGGTATGGCATGGCATGACATATCACTCACAATCACAAAACAACACATCACAACTCTACAAAACACAGCATGGGATCTAGACGAGCTGATACCGATACTGATACCAACACATAGATTCGAAACCACAGTAGATTAGAAAAAGTACAACTTGTAATTCTGTACAATAGAACACAGCACATACATACATGCATTTATTTCCCCGCAAGAGACATAACGTGAATCTCATTTTGCTCATCTTGAACAGCCTGCCTATGCGCCTGCCATCGTTTATAAGCTAGCTAGGTAGGTATTCACTGCTTTAGAAATCACCTACTACGTACCATCATCTATATGAATCACCTTAGTACCTAGAGACAGGCAATTAGGTAGGTAGGTAGGTAGGTAGGTAGGTAGGTGAGAAGGTGAGCAGGTAAAACCATATATGCTATACAACATGTTCATTCATCCACTTGGAGGCGTGGGTATGGAATATGCTTCTGTGATGAGAGTTCCGTGAAGAGAGGGAAACGAGAAGAGAGTAAGAGAATAGCAAGAGTAGCAAGAGAGGTGAGATATCATACGTGATGAGGTATGTTGTCTAACATTTACCGTAATGGATTATATGTATACCTAAATATTCGTGAATTGTGATTGTGATTGTGTACTATACTACGCAGGATTTTACCTATGCCTATGCCTCTGTCTAAACACGTTAGGACAAGCAAAATGTGGTGGGTGTATGTATGTAGAAGAAAATCGGAGAAATATAAAATCAGGACATCATTCACCATTCACAATTCACAAGAAAATAAGATCAGAAAACTCTTGCCACGAGATGTAAACTCCATTCATGCACCCAGTACCAGCGCAAAAAGGACCGCTCGTCCTCCTCACTTCAATGCATTCGAAATCCCGTTTTGACAGCTCATGATATCAAGCCCTCATTCTTTTTTTAAGACAACGATGATGGAAATTTCTCCAATCCTCCCTCAATCCCCCCCTCCCTTCCTTTCTACCTCATAAATAATACAATGCCTGCCGCAGCTTCTTCTAATCGTACCTCGGTCCATCATCCTGCCAATTAGGCGCAGGAGTCTCAGGCATATTACCATACGCAGCCGGTGTAGGAGCCGCGTAATATCCACCCTGTGCACCAGGAGTAGGAGCATCCATCGCACCTGGCGTGGCGCCCCATCCACCTCCCCAACCAGGAGCAGGCGTAGGTGCTCCTGCGGGTGTAGGAGCATTATATGGAGCGGGTGTAGGAGCAGAGTTATAAGCCCCAGGTGTTGGTGCATTCATGGCACCAGGTGTTGGCGCAGACATATACGCACCAGGAGTAGGAGCGTCAATAGGAGCAGTCCAAGTAGTCGATGCAGGTTGAGCAGCGCCCCAGTTATCACTGCCTCCAGAAGATGGTTGTTGGTATGCAGGTGTCCTACCCCATGCACCATCGCTGCCAGAATTGCCAGCATATGCAGGTGTTTTTGAGCCCGCACTGAATGCATCATTCTGTCCATGTGCTGGTGTCTTTGCTCCAGATGACCAGGCAGGAGTTCGATTACCACCACCATACGAGGTTCGACTACCATCGTATGGATTGACAGTACGCGAGCCATCATTTGACCAACCAGGAGTTTGTCCACCACTGCTGGCATTCTTCCAAGCTGGAGTTCGGCCGCCATTTGCGCCAGCAGGTGCTATGATTGTTAGTTGATTCTCAAAATTGCAAAGAAAAACTTACTCCTTGAAGCACCCCATGCTGGAGTTCGCTCAAATGAACCGGCTGCCATTGGTGTCCGACCTCCATCCCAGTTGGGAGTTGGTGCACCTCTACCACCTGGTGTGGACCCTCCTCTGTCACCACCACCACCACGACCTCGCCCAAGTGGGTCAATAGACTTTCCAGTTAAGCGATCCTTGAACTTCAACGCATCTTTGGGCACATTGACGGTCTTGCTCTTGGTATGAAGCTCAACACGGGCGTTATCATCCGTTGTCTCCTTGACGATACCAAGCAAACCTTTGTAAGGACCCTTACAAATTGTCACCGTCTGACCAATTGATTTGTCTCTACCAAATTTCGCTGGAGGTGGAGCCATTACACCGTTCCCAGCAGGGTTGCGCTTCATCGCAGGGTTCATACCATTCAAATCGGGAAGGTTGGATGTCGAAATCACTCTACCACCCTTTGCGGAAACTGTCGCGACACTGGTGGTTCTAGTGACAAAGACACCAGCGTTCTCACTCTGAGAGGTGCTCTTCAAGAAGAGATAAGCGCGGTGGATATGGATGATCTTTCCGGTCCTGCTCTCTCCACCAAACTCCTTAACACCATCATCGACTCGGATTTCAGATCCGTTTCGGTCTGTAGCCACAGCATGTCTTCGCTGTTCTAGCTTGTTCGAGATTTGAGAAGGAAGCACGGTTCGGACACTGTTGTTTTGGTCGAGAACAGTCAGAGACTCCCGGTCAACCTTCACAATACATGCCACAGTCGAGGGATCAAGTTGAACCAAATCCCACAGCTCGAATTGTCCCAGAGATCCAGCGCCTCCAGAATCGCTAGCTTCCCTCAAATCTTTGCTGAAAACAGTGATCTCGGTATTGGAATGATCAGTGAGAAGTGTGACCTTGTCATCTGTAATCTTGACAACCATACCCACTTCATCTCTGAACCGACTTCCACCAATGACCTTGACATGGTCTCCCTCCTTGAATCTCTTACGAAGTCCTTTCACTGGTACTTCGATAGTCTGACCTCTGAGAGCGCCTGATGTGACAGCCATGGTGACGATATCGGCCTGAACAGATATTGCCTTTCCAATGACACCCTTCTGCTCACCATCATAGACCTCGATAACATCTCCGGGTAAGTATGATGCATTCGCTGTACTGGCTCTCAAACTAGCGGCCAAGGCGTTCAAATCAAGATTCTCTGTACCATCTTCAACACCAGCTGCAAATCTTGTGACTTCTTCCAGTGTTGGGACGACATCCTTGGTTGTGAGATTCTGGATCTTGATCTCCTTCTCGCAATAACCGCCAATGTATTCATCACCCATGTAGTTCCATGTTTTGGTGTCAGGACGTCCTGTGAGAAATCGTGCATGTCTCTTTTTGGCATCCGTCTCACTGAACAACCTCGGTGGTGGCCGAGGGCCTTGAACGGCTCGCTTTCTCTTTGAGCTATCCGCAGGAGCATTAGGATCTTCAAGCAGTCCATAGTCCAACCGAGGAACATATCTGACACGCACTTCCAAACCAGTCTCTGTGACATCCACAACTTGAGCAAGATCACCTTGATACTTCGCTGGGCGCTTCAAACGAACATACTCTCCTGGTTCCAGTGATGGGGCCTTGGTGACTCTGAGAAGATCAGGCATCTCCTTGATTTCCACCAACATCATTTTCGTCCGGGGGTAAACGTTCATCAATCCGTCCAGAGCGACTGAAATATCAGCTTGACGCTGAGCTTCCACATAAATAAATCCTCGCATGGGCGATGTTGTTCCTCCACGCTCAAAAGCACAAGTGATGGCTAACTCATCCTTTGAGCCAAATCGTTCATCAATCCGCTTCATGATGGAGAAAACAACCTCGCGTTCCTTGCCTTCCTTACACTTGACTGCCCAAATGCTTGGATCATCAACACTAGGAAGAAGTAGACGCTTTGGAACCACTGCTGAATCTCCTGTAGCGCGACCGGATCTGTTGGTTTTGGCGTATCGTTTCCTGAACAGGTCGGCCTGTTTCTCAGCATCCATACTGGCCTCCATCTCACGCCTTCTGTCGAGCTCTCTGTGCCGCCTGTCATCTGTCTCTCCTCCAGCAGGCAGATCTGCCAAATCATCAGGATGTGTGTCCGCGATGAAGTTGTCCTTGATCTCATTGAGTTCGTCCTCATCATCATCGTTTTCATCCTCATCCTCGTCGACTTCGGCTTCGACATCGAGGAACTGATTGCGGCGTTCCCTGCGGCGTTTTCTGCGATGACCCTTTGAAATGTCAGCATTGAGTCCGCACCTCCAACACAGGAGATTGGTGGCCTTTTGTATACAAGGTACTCACTGTGATTTCCTCTTCCTCATCGTCTTCATCTTCTTCATCCTCATCCAATGCGCCTTGCGTCAGATCCTCACCTTCACCCTCAGCATCCTCGTCATCTTCCTCGTCATCCTCATCATCTGCGGCCTTCCGCTTGGAAGCTGGCGCCTCATCATCAGAGCCATCATCATCCATACGTGACCTGCCGGCCTCTTTGCGAATCTGAGCTCCCGCGTCTTCGTCGCCTCCATCGTCCGAAAGATCCGCGGGTTGGGGATTGAAGTCCTCCTCGTCTTCGCTCTCGTCGAAATTGCCGTTCAGGAGGTTTGCCGTAGACATGTTGATGGTATTGATAGAAAGGATGGTAAGTCGAGGAAAGAGTTCGGGGGGAAGAGCTGTGGTATTTGTAGTCGCGGGCCAATTTCAGGCAGCTGTTGGTTCGCTGCACTCGAGCAGTGATTGGGGCAGACTCTCAAGGGTCAATTCAATTGAGAGGAGGTCGTGGGAGGCATGAAGTCAATTGTTGGATTTCCTTTGATACTTTTGAGCCACCAGCTCACGTCTTAATGTGTACAAGCGTGTTTTGGGAAGAACCATCATGTGATCTCAGCCTTGCCGAGTGAGGCGGGCTGAAGTCGGCTTGGTCAAAGTTCTGATAAGGGAGGTATACTGTACTGTACTGTATACTGTACAACGGCCAAATATTGCAAGTATTTAGGTGATCCTTTTCCTAGATTCTCTTTTTGCAAAGTTTATAATCTTTGTGAAATTTTATTAAATTCTCTTTACCAATGTGTATGAGATCTAAGCATATTCTCAAGCGGTATCTCAATATTCTTCCTAGTTATATTCTCGTCTTCGACAGCCTCGGAAGCCGGCCGACATGCCGACTTCAAGCTCATCCATCACCCATCACCCCTCTTTGATGTTGGTCAAAACCGAATTGCTACCTGGAAAATTGTACAAGTTTTCTTATATTCACTGCTAAGACTCAATCCTATCGCTTTCATTATCCTTAATCCTTAAAACTCAACCGCTCCCAAAGACACGTACTCAAAACTCCAGTCATCGCCTAGTCCCCTCCAGATCTCGGCTATTCAATAGCGACTGCATTTCATTCATTTTCACTTTCGTCCAAACCTACCCACTAAGCACATTGCGTCAAATGATGAAAGCAATCCTCATAGACAAGTGGCTAGATGTCAGTTCACTGTCAACTCTCACAGCATAAAATGAAATGCTGAAATTCATCTATCTAGGGAATAGACGACATAACCATCTCATCCGTGCCCATCCCCCAGCCGAAAGAAGATGAGCTCCTCATCCGCATCGCAGCAGCAGGAGTGAATTTTGTAGATCAACTTTATGTACTCTCCCCTCCCTTCACGTCCCTTCCTCCCCTTTCCCCTCTATTCAAAACAGATCAGCTCACAAACCTCAGATCCGAGGCAAGCACCAAAACAACCGCGAAATCACGCCCCCCTTCACGCTCGGCATCGAGTTCGCGGGGACAGTCATATCATCCCCACCGTCCTCACGCGCGCAATTCCCACCAGGCACCCGCGTCTTCGGCAGCGCGCAAGGCGCCTACGCAACACACATCTGCGCGCCCCCTTCCTCCCTCCACCCCATCCCCCACAACTGGAGTTTCGCCGACGCCGCCGGCCTCGCCACCACCGCGAGCGTGGGATACGGCGCGCTGGTGGTGCGGGCGGGGCTGAAGCGAGGCGAGACGGTGCTGATCCACGGGGCGGCGGGGGGGCTAGGGTTGTCGGCCGTGCAGGTTGCGAAGGCGGCGGGGGCGCGTGTTGTTGCTACTGTTGGGTCGGAGGAGAAGGGGGTGGTTGCGAGGAGGTTTGGCGCGGATGTGGTGGTTGATTATTCGAAGGAGGGCTGGTGGGAGGAGGTGTTGAGGGTTACGGGTGGGAGGGGCGTGGATGTTGTTTTTGATTCTGTGGGGTTGGTGGTGAGTTTTTAATGTGCTTGGTTGATGCGTTGATTGAGCTGCTGCTGACACTGGATGGCTAGGATAAATCTCTTAAATGCCTTCGCACATTTGGTCGGATCCTGATAATAGGCTTTGCGGGAACAGAAGGCGCAATTGAGAAGATAGCAATGAATCGAGTGCTTCTACGTCAAGCTCAGATCGTAGGATATGTACGTTGCTCCATCTTATGATTTCGGAACACAAATCTAACAACACTAACAGAGAATGGGAATGACTGATCGGCTATCTCCTCAAGAGACGGCTCATGTTTGGGAAAAGCTCATGGAGATGTGTGAAAGTGGTTTACTAAAACCAACGGTGTATGATAAAGAATACAGAGGACTGGAAAGTGTGAAAGACGCAATGAAAGACTTGCAGTCGAGAAAGGTGTGGGGAAAGGCAGTAATCTTGATGGACTCGGAAAAGGAGGCTGGTGAACAGATGGCCAAATTGTAGACTTTGACTTCAAAGCGCGCATCTCCTTGAGAAAACGTTACACAACTCTCAGTCGTAAGAACTGCTGGTTGAAACTCAAAATAAAGATGTCATGTTCCCGTTCCATCGCTATCACCAATAGACGGCCACTTTTGCCCCTACCTATGATACATTAAGCTCCATGAGAATGTTCAATCCAGGTGCCTGGATATTTGTCACAAACTTCAAACTTCCACTTCATCCCAAACGCCTGGCTTGAAATGCTTCCCTCGTTTCCATCTATCATGATTGGACATGTCGTTCGTTAAAGCTTCACGCCCCAGATCCCTCTACCACCACTAACACCCAACCAATCACCGCCATCATTGTTCAAAGCGCTGTGGGGTGCCCAGCTGATATTGCCAACTTCGTAGTCACATTGCCAGCTAGCTGTTGGGCCTCGACTGTTATCCAAAGTCGGTGCACCATTTATAGCTGGGCCCGGTGGAGCTACAGCAGTGCTTTGACTATGTAAATCCCAGATCAATACCAAAGAGTCATCGGCACCAGATGCCAGAGTTCCACGGCGTGATGGGGACCACTCGATACAGTTTATAGATGATGCATGGCCCCGTAGCTCTAGAAGGGCTTGTCCGGGTTGTCGCACGTCTAGTATGCGAATAATGTTTGAATCTTGAGAAAATGTAGCAAGAAGATGCGTGTCGTGAGGTGAGGCTGCTAATCTCAACAAGGGTGGTGCATATTGCATTGTTTGTTGAGCTAATGTAGGACTTATCCTTCCTCCAGGGCTTGCATCTGTAGTGCTTTAGTACTTGTCAAGGAAAACGAGAATATCAATTTACCTTTGTCATCCTTAGTAGTAGGTTCGTAAATGATCGTGCTATGCTCCAAGCTCCTCAAGTCAAACATTCTCACACTTCCGTCTGCACCACAACTTACAAAGACATCAACACTGTTAGCGCAGAATCGAACATCGAAGACCTCCTTGTCATGTGCGATCAACTGTGTCTTGGCAGTCAAAGTAGGAATGTCCCAGATTGTACATGTGGTATCAATGCTGGATGTGATGATCAAACTTGGGGAGACGGTATTCCAATCCAAAGAAGTGAGAGGGGCAGTATGCTCAGGAGTCTTCGAATTCGATAGAAGAGCAAGAGGAGTCAGCTTGCTAGCTGGCATATCTCGGTTATGATTGGAAGATCGATTGATCGAATTTCCAGGTGAAGCGACCGGAGTCTCTGAAGGTAAAGACCATAGTCTGAGATGATCTCCCGATGTTGCGAGCAAATCGGTTGATTGCTTCTGAGAAGAAGGAGGTTCCCAGAGCAGTCGAGTGACTGGGTAAGAATGTGTTGCTTCTGCGATTTTCACGAAATCTAGCCCATATTTGGGAGCTCCAGGAATATAGGACTCAGACGGAGTAGGCGTAATTTGGGAATCGAGGATTTGAATCTGCGGAGTTTGTCAGCACACATATCAGTGTTTACACAGAGAGAGGGCATATTTACGAAATTATGACCATCTTCTAGATAACTTCCCACAGCCACCTTCCCGGCGTCATTGTTTTGCGCTGGCCATTTACACCAGTCGAAAGCATAAATTGCCCACGGTGCCAGATAATTACTGTTGGTTGGAATAGAATTTGTTCCATCGTAAGAGTATGGATTAGCGCCAGGTAGGCCTTCTGAAAGCCCTGAATCCGCGCGAGGTCGGATATCAGCAAGACCAAGGGGAGTATTCGACACTGTGCGCTGTGAATTTTGGGGCGTATACTTTTGGCTCGTAGGAGAAGTGAATTGTCCTTGTTCAGTCCCTGGTGTCGTTGGGGTAAAGGGGGCATATCCTTGACCATCAAATCCCGCAGCTGGACTCGAACGCGTATAATTGTGCGTGAGCCCCAGAGTAGAGGATCGTGAAGGAGTCGAATATTGATCTTGAGGCATTGACTGAGCGATGGATGGGAGAGTTGGTTGCATATTTCCAGACATCGGACCTGGTCTTCCTGGCTGCAACGAGCCTGGCAATTGCCCCGCGTTTTGATACTGTGAAGTCTCTGGAGTTGCTTGTTCCAGCTTGATTCGAGGACCTGTCGCATCATAGTCTCTCGGCGACACCGGACCACGTTGAGAGGCCATTGTATTTGGGTTGGGGCTCAAATGCAGCTCATCTGGATGTCGGGTTCGTCGCGGCGTCTCGTAATTCTGCGCCTGTGATGGATTCATGACCCCGCTTGTTGGCGGCGCAGCCGCAGAGGATGTTGAATTATGATGCTGCAGACCATAAGGATTCGCAGAAGCAGGTTGACCTTGACCGGTATAGTTGGTCGTCGTGTTACTACTTGCTGAATAGAGTCTATCTGTGCCTGCGGCTGTCCTCGTCGCAGCACTGTTCAGATTACCAGAGGGGGCACCAAATGAGCCTAGATTCTGGGCAGCTTGCAACAGACCAGAAGCAGCGCCTACAGGAAGTTGTTGGCCGTTATTCTGTTGTGAGGAGGAGGAGGCAGAATGAGAATGGGAATGGTGATGAAGAGAGAAAGGCATTTTTGAGGACCATAGACAGACACAGTGCTGTACTGTACTGTACTGTGGACTATAGACCCTTGCGACGGGAAGAGCAGTTGGCTTCCTGAATGGGTGGGTGAGCACAAGCAAGCAAGCAAGCAAGAAAGTAGGATGGCTGAGCACGGGGAAGGTCTCCAAAAGTTCAGTCCACTCTCCAGTCTCAGTCTCAATCCACTTACTACCTCCACCTTCACCTTTCTAAACCAGAACAGACATATATCTATATATATCTATATATATATATTCACCTCCCAATCCAATTCACATCCACTCTACATTGTTTGCCGAGATCATATATCAGAGATCATCACTCACTCAATCACTCCCTCCTCCTCTTCAAAGACATCATCAGTTCATCAGCCCACCAACACAACACTCTTGAATTAAGGACAACTTCTGCCTACACAGAGGTACAGCTACTTTCTTCTCCTAGAATTTTTGAAATATCGTGCTTGGTTACGGTATTATTTATATTCACCATCTAAGATAGGTACGATTAACGACCTTGTCTGAATACTCTACCCTCCCTGGTTAAACGATTCATTAAGTCAATCTGAGACAGAATAGCAGCAGCTGGTCAAAAGAATAAATCCCCCGAACTGGTTACTTGGCTACTTGGAACAATCACTCTTTCAATATATGACAATATATGAATATTGTCTTTGACCAGACTACTAGATATTTCGATTCTCATCTGAAACCTCGTTGCAATGTCTCGAACATTACCTTCACTCTTACTATTACCACCTCCACCTTCTGATGCCTCACCATCAAATCTATCAGCAGCATATCGTCCGTCAATCACGGCAACTATCTCAAGCTTGAGAGTCCTTCCAACCAGCAATCGATTGATCCTTGCAATTCCATGTCCAGCTGTTCATGATCGTCTTCAACTTCCCAGGTCACACCTTTACGATGAACTTCAAGGACTCCTAGCCGGTATTTACACCTTAGTGTGTGTCGTCTGTGCCAAACTGGAAGCTGAGGTCGAATCCAATAGCCCAGGTTCGATAGATGCTCGTGTTATCTTGTTGGACTACGATAGTACCAAGTGGAATACCATAGATGATGAGTCTCCGACTTTGGACCCAATGTTAGCCGGTCCTATCATTAGTCTTTCCGTCCTGGCCATCACTCGTCGCCAATGGAACTTGGTGTTCTCCGTTGATGGAGAAGAGGGTCAAGCTATACTCGCAAAGTATATCTCTTTGACGAATAGACAAAGTCCTCCTATTGTGGGACAAATGAGAACTGTCGAGGGAGGACTTAGCCTTGTTCAAAAGCCGTCCAGCAAGACCTCGTCCACCTCATCGGCTATCCATCATGTGGTGGCAGTTGGTGGGACTTTTGATCATCTCCATGCTGGACACAAATTGCTGCTTACAGCAACAGCATTGCTCCTTCAACCAGTTCAGCGAGGCTCCAAGAATCTCGCGAGATTAATTGTCGGAATTACGGGCGACGAGCTCTTGAAAAACAAGAAATACGTCGAGTACTTGAAGAGTTGGAAGCAGAGACAAGAAGATGTTGTAGAGTTTCTTCTCTCTGTCCTTCTCTTCCAAAACTCATCAGAGCAGACAATAGAGATATCCTCGATCGATACACCTGAGCCAAATGGACGAGCAATACACACTACCTTGAAAGGATGCTCCATCAGAATTGAGTGTGTTGAAATCCAGGATCCTTTCGGACCAACAATCACCGATGAGAGTATCAGTGCTCTAGTTGTGTCCGGCGAGACACGTTCAGGAGGTCAGGCAGTGAATGATAAGCGAACTGCTAAGGGATGGAAGCCACTTGAGGTATTTGAAATCGATGTTTTAGATGCTCAAGAAAGCAAAGAGGACGGAGATGCCGCGCCGGACAACTTTGCATCCAAAATAAGCAGCTCTGCCATTCGCCAAAGGAAAGCTGAGTTGAGGAAGTCATCGTGCCTTTGATGCAGGCAGGACTCGTCACATATGCACGACCAAAAGGTAAAGTCAATATTAATTACTCCAACAAGGGCTATCAACTTCTTACAACCTTCATGTGGCACGCCCAAATTGCACCTTGGATACGCATTGGGTTACGAAGCTGAACATATCATGTATCTCGGATGGAACTTCAACCACAACAAGACATGAGTTTCCAAAGGGTGCCTCTCAAACATATGCCACTGCATCAAGAGACACACCGCTTTATTCAATGTGTTGAAGGGATTAAGGGGGCACACCATATGCGAGGGATTTTATCTTCCTCTCACCTCAACGTAGAGTGAGATATGGGCTGCATATGCCATTCGTTTGACCAACATTTCGGTTTTTTTACGGGCGATTTTCATCACCAACATCAGATGCGGCAGGAGGGTTGCAGTTGTGACAAGAGTGCATCAGATTCACGGAATCAGCTTCGCACATATCGCATAATGTCATACAGCATATTCACGATGAAGCTGTTGGGATATTCCGCTTTGACTCTGTGACGTACGAATAAATGTTGAAATCAATTCCTGAGCAATGCATAACACACCCTATTTGGCGTTACGGGCCGCTCCCGAGTCCGAGAAATATTCAGAGGGAAATGGTCAAGTACAAACGATCATGCGGGGCGCTTTATTAACCGCCCGGGAGAGTTCCGCCCAGTCGCGTTGAAGAATTTTCGATGCCCTACAACAGAAAGTTTTGTGGCGCAGGGGCGTCTGCGGGCTATATTGTCATGCTCGTTGTGAATTTCTGCGTTGATGTATCACCATCACTCCTATTCTTTCACACTTACTATGGCCGACATATTCTCTTCACCAGGGCTTGCTTGGATGCTTCATTCCTAGGAACAGGAGTGCTGAAATGCCCGCAACTGGTGTGCTCCTTCGCTAGATTATCCAACGGCAAGCACTTGCACCCTTTCACTGGTGGTCATTATCTCGAGTATGCACTTCTCACACCCTCCCACCCTTGCCGTGCATCTTTTACTGCGAGTTTGGCCTATGCGGTCGCAGATGAGTACACCCATTTACGATCACGTTACTCGATTTCTCCCGAATTTTTGGTTCCCACTAAGACCTTCACGTCCAATAAAACTGTATAATAAGGAACCACTCCTGCAAGTGTAGACGCCTTGAGCGAATAGCCTACCATCCTGCATTTCCTCTTTATCCTCGAACAGATTGCCTGTTCAGTTTTGGCCTGGCCGACGCACAACACGTCAGTATCTTCTGCTGCTCCTGCTGCTCCTGCTGCTCCTGCTGCTTGCATCAACATGCGAGTTGTGTTGGCAACTTTGTAGGCTTTTGTACTTCGTTTCGATCCAAGGCTTGCGAATATTCGACCTTCGGTTTCTTCTTCACTTGCCTGAGGTGTTGCGCTATTTGATTCGGTAGCCACCGGAGTTTCGACAGACTCCTCAATATCTCGTGTCCTCCCGTCTGCTCTAGAATTGATAGCTGGGTCTTCAAGTCGAGCATCCTCGGTGAAGATACCACGTCCACCAAGACCACGGAAACACAGTTCGGGAAGAACAGAATTTGAAAAATTCCATTAATAGAACGTCACCATTCGGAATACCTTCAAGATGTTGACATCGATCCTGCCCGATGAGATTTGGCAAATAATCATTGGAGAAATTAGTCCTAGATCCGCAGAAGTGAGTACATATGAACTTAGCATATTGAGCGAGGAGAGTTTCGCGTCTGGCCTTCTTCCTCTCGAACCAACAGAAAATCCACCGGGATTAAGGGATCTCCATAACATGGTAAGACTCTCATCCTTCACATGGCGTTGACTAGGCTAACCAATTTGCAAGAGATGTAGTTGTGTGCATTTCTCAAAATTATGCGAGAGATATGTTTTCATGCGCATAGTCACCAGATTTAAATGTCCTGATCTTTCGAGAAACTCGGAACAGGAGGATCCATTCCAAAGACTGACAAAGATTGCCATTGGAGACAAGGCCACTCATGTGAAGCAATTTTCGTATATGGTTCCTAGACTTTTTGGATATCCTGCAGGCACTGTCACCTTTTCACAATTCAATATCACTGTAGCTAATTTCAACAGGCTTGGTAGAGTCGGATTTTGATGCAATACGAGCGACCGTACGCAGAGAAATTGCTGCTTTTCAAGTTCAAATCAACAAACTTCAAGGATCTAGCCACTCTAGCTCCTCTAGCAATGTTGACAGGCAAAGATCGCCACTTACACAGCTACAAAAGAAGCTCAAATCTACCGAAGCAAAGGCGGAAAACATTGAAGAAATCGTGAAAAGAGCTTTGCATCAGAGAAAAGTGTTGACTGAAAAGCTAGATGAAGCGGCTCTATTGACTGCATTCAAAAGTTTCAGTGGACTGAGGTTAATCCGTTTTATGCCTTTGAACGATAAAGCAGACATCAGCTTTGAGAGATATCTTGATTCGCACCCAGATCTTGCTGTTAGACTACGACCTTCTTTGACTGATGCATTCCATCATGGGGCTCAAACACTGGCCGTAGCTGTCAAAAAATCAGACACCAATGCCTCTCGATTTTCAAGTCGATCTCTTGATCTCAGGACACTCATTCTGACAGACAGCATACGAGAAACTATGCGAGATGTGGCAAAGCGTCTGACTGCATTGGACCTGCACGTTGTTTATCAGCAGAATGACAACACTGAGAGTCAAATGCACACTTTGTCCGCTCTGTTCAAAATCATGTTTGAAGCAGCCTTCAAACTGCAGGCTGTGCATGTGGGATTTGGACGAAGGGTGTCCATACCCTTACAGTTCATATTTCACGATGTTCAATTTCACCATCTACAACACATAGGCCTGCACGAATGGCGATTACATGCAACGGAACTGATTAGCTTGCTAGACCACCATAAGAAATCCCTCAGATCACTCAGACTTAGACGTGTGTCACTTAAAGAAGAATCCACTAGAGAGCTTGGTCTTTGGAGCACTGTTTTGGAATATATCCGCCTGAATTTGAAGCTTGACTGGATCAGTTTACGTGGTGTTGCTTACAACGATGATACTCTCACAATGGGAAGAATACAATTTGGGCAAACTATTTACGGACCACCTCCACCAGGTAGCGATTCAGATGACTCGGAGCCTTTTGATGACGATGATCTTTCCGAGGATGGTTGGAGTGTTTCCAATAACTCCGAAACGCAGGACTCGTCAGATGAAGTTGGTGAACATGCGTCAGATCAAGGGAATGGGCCTTTTCATACTCACAACAACGAGGATGACAATCAATCCGAAACAAATGAAAGTGAGACTACTACTGTTGGTCAACCACAAGATGATTTGGAAGATTCGACAGATGAGAGTATTGATGATCACGATGATATGAGCGATCTTGATGATATTCACAACTTGACCGTTGCGGAAATACCAGAAACTGAAGCGAATCGTCCGATATTTGTATCTTCCAATCTACGTTGTTACTGCGATAAGGGATATGCATTTGGTCAACTTCGAGATAATGGGCTCTATGTGACGAAAGCAAGATGGAAGAAATGGGAGCAATGGACATTGAAGCGATGTGAAAGGGGTCACGATCCGTCTCCTCAACCTGCAACGTAGCTTCAATTGTATGCAGACTTTCAACTCCCGACAACGAAAAAAACGGATTCGTAAAAATTAAATGGATCGTTTGATTCATGCGTTCAACCTAAAACACGACCTGTCCACCATCAACCAGAATATCGGTTCCTGTTCAACAAGTTAGCATCAACTGCTTCACTAGGATGGACAACCTACCATTCATATAACTACCGGCACTTGAGGACAGCAATACCACAGCACCAGTAAGCTCACCAGGAACACCCATCCTTCCCATCGGATTTCTATCAGCCCAAGTTGCACGAGCATCAACGAGGCCATCCCCTTCATTCAGAATCGTGTCCATATACCCAGGAGAGATGGAATTGACTCTGATTCCATACCTAGCCCACTCAGCAGCCAAGCTATTCTTCAATGCCAACAAAGCCGCTTTGCTCACATTATACGCGACTTGTGGTTGGGGATAGTTGACTCTATGACCGGATATACTCGCCACAAACATGATGCTTCCACCTGTACCTTGCTTAACCATCTGCTTGGCAGCAGCTTGGGCACAGAAGAATGTCCCCGTTGTGTTGATATCTAGCGTCTTTCGCCATTGAGCAGCCGTCATCTCCATAGCATGTGTACAGCCAACCACGCCAGCAAAACAGAGCAGGATATCGACTGATCCGAGAACTTGGGCTGTCTCTTCAACCGCAGTCTCTAGGGCCGAGGAGTCGGTGATGTCGACTTGCTTGGCTGAGATTTTTGCATTTGGAAACTCGGCAGTAAGTTCGTCGATTTTAGGTTGAGCTTGGTTTAGGGAGACATCGAAGATCATTAAGCCTGAGAGACCGTGTTCGAGGAGGGCTTTTGCGGCTTCGAATCCTAAAGTACCTGCTCCACCAGTCACGCTGCGTGTTTGTCAGTGTCTGTTGTTATATGAGAAGAAAAGCGGGTTGGGGGAGTGAGTAAGTAGGGTGACAGATGGGAGAAAAGCAATCTCATACATTGCATTTCCTTGAACTTGGAATCTCAAACTTGCTCTAGCTGTGGCATTTGTGTTCTCTGGTACAGGCATTGGAGGACCAGTGAGAGAAGTGGGAGAGCCATTGCTAAGTGTCATATGTGGGAGCTTGCGGGTCTTGAGGGCTTCGCGTTCGTCTGGGGTAGGAGACATTTCGAGTAGATGAGCTGGATCTTTGTTTAGGGATTGTTTGTTTGGGTCGGCGCTGAGGCAATGAAAAGTATTGGATTTTTTTTTAAGTAAGAGTTGTGTTTAAGTGATATGAGATGTGGTGAGATGACGTGAATTGTGCTTGTTTGCTTGAGCTTCTAGTGAAAGACGGATATCAAACGAAGTTACAACTCAAGCGTTCAAAGATGGTAGAGAGTTTCAATCAACGATATATGAGGTACGAAGATGAGTTTATTATTCAAGTTCTCAAGTCTCAACACGAGGTATCTATCCTTTTTATAACAATCCCACCAGCACAATAAAATAAATAGTTCTGCCCCAACTCCTCAGAGACGGAACTCTCTCGCCCGCCTGGAGGGTCTATGGTGGGGAAGGTTTGGCGGGGCAGGGCAGGACTGGACTGGACTTGACTGTGACTGGGTTCGATAGGGTTGGGTTCTCCATCATTGGTGTTTTGGTGCTTGGATCGTTACACGGTCAGGGCTTTTGCTTTGGTCTTTTGGTCTTGGGTTTGGTCTGGGGAGAGAGGAGAGCTTTTGAGTCAGGTCTGGTTTAGTATGGGATAGGACAAGATAGATAGGACAGGTTTGCCGAGCTGGTAGTAAGTAGATTTATGTACCTATGAGAGGAGAGAAGAAGAACTGGGAGACAGACAGACATACATACATGCATATGAAAAGGGACCGTAATAGTAATAGTAATAGCGATATACATGAAATGGATATCATCATAAAGTGAAGGTAGTATGGGATTCTATTTGGATTGGTTGACTACCTACCTACCTACCTGCCTATGCTTCTATCAAGCTATCTATCAGACTGTATAGCATAATTGGTCTTGTGAGGATATCAAAGAGTGCATAGGTGCATAGCTTGGAAGAAGCGGTATATCATGTGTCCAGATCATATATCTGCAGTAATGTCTCACTATCCAACCTTTACAATCCTGAGCATGTGAGAAGTTTCCTTTCAGCCTTTCCAGCTTCCAGGATTCTTCCCTTCCCTTGCTCGCCAATCCATATCGTGGTGCTGACATTGATTGATTGACTGCCTGCTGCTCGTGCAACCAAGAATTTATTATCATCTACTATCACTTTGGTTTGTACAATACTACCACAACACCAACATAATTCAATAAGACCCTGCACAGCTCAGAGAAGATCTGCCATGAGAGGAGAATCATGATCTGAGAAATACACACAAAAAGACAAACGAGAGCTTCTACATAGAAGCAACAGCTCCAGAAACAACGCACATGCTCAAAGCCTACCCTCAATAGGTAGCTCCAGCCCAGCTCAGCATCACTACCACCCAACCTCAAAATGTCCTACTTCTCCTCCTCCAGAGACACCAGTCCCGTCCCCCTCTTGAACGAACATCGGCACTCCGTCTCCCTACAAACCCTCTCTCCACGGCGTGCACCCTCTTCCTCTCGCGCAACAGCCAGTCCACCACCTTCCTTCTACCGCGATCTCAATGAACAGCACAATCACAACCACACACCGAGCAACAGTGGCAGCACATTCGATGGGTCGCCGTCTAGGATGAAAGGCAGGCCGGGCAGGAGGATTCAGTTCGCTGCTCCGCCGCCGCCGATTGCAGGGTCGGTGTTCTTGAGTCCGCCGACAAAGGGCATGGGGTATGGGGGTGAGAGTTCAAGTGCACATGGGAAGGTAAATGGGGGTGGGAATGGCAATGGGAGTTCTGCTGGTGGGAGTGTGAGTGGGAGGTCTCGATCTGCGAGGGATGGGAGGAACAGAAGTACGGATTCGAATTCGAATACGAATAATTTGCGCAGAAGCGGTATTTCAAGTATGGACCCTCTACTGGTCCTGGAGAGGAAACAGAGGGCTATTCAGGCCGAGATCCAGGAATTGCTGGATGCGCAGTCTGCGGGCTTGATCAAGGGCTTTGGCGGCGAGGCCAATGATGGTGGCTCAGATGCAGGGAGCAGTACACCCACGTCGAGGAGTTTGCAGAGGGAGAGAGGCGTAGGCGTCGTTCCTGTGCGGCAGCCGAAGAAGAAAGTCCTGGGGTTGAGGGGCGCGAGGAAGGCGTTGCTGAGGGATATGGGGGAGTTGGTGCTGGTGAAAATGGAGGAGAATGCTGTTCTTGAGGAGGAAGTCAGGCGGAGAGAAGAGGTCCTGGCTAGGGTTGCGGAGTGGGAGAAGAGGATTGAGGTTGTGAGGGAACAGCTCAGTTCATACACGGATACAAGTCCGCAGGAAGCTGAAGACGAGAGAGGCAATGAGGAAGCGAGGGAGATTGCTGAGTTGAGAGTTGAGGAGAAGGCGGTCGATACTGAGATCAGAGAGATGGAGGATCGATTGGCTAGTATGCGTGCTCGGAAGGGCTGGCTGGGAGAGAGGATTAAGGAGTGTGTCAATCGTCGGGAAGCGAGATTGAGCAGTTATCGTGGTGCGTTGAGGGAGGTCGAGGGCGAAGTCAAGGATTTCCTCAAGCGGCCACCTCTTGCTGCTAGTGTTGTCATGGATGGCGAGGAGAGCTTCACTTCTCTGCCTAGCAATCGACGCACGCTCGGTCTCGCGCGAGAGTGGTGGGATAAAGAAGTCGCGGTGCTTGAGAAGCGGAAGCAGGAGGTTGAGAAGGAGAGGAGCGCGTTGGAAGATGGAGCAGAGATGTGGAGCGAGTGCATCAACGTCATTATTGGGTTCGAGGACGATTTAAGGAGGAAGATGAGCGCTAGTCTTGGCGATAAAGAAGTGTTGAGAAAACAGGTCAAGCGTATGGGAGGCGTGATTGCGGAATTACAGGGCAAGGTTGATGAGGCGACGCAGAAGGGGTGGAAGTTGATTATGGTTGCGGTGGGTGCTGAATTGGAGGCTTTTAAGGAGGGGGAGGGGATTTTGAAGGGTGCGTTGGGTGGGAGTGGTCTTGAGATGGAGAGGGAGGAGTCGACTGATGGTACGCTGGAGGGGGGCTTGGATGGTGCTGCTGCTCACAATCACGAAGATCGGATGAGGGCTTTAATAGATGATGGCGACATCTCTACAAATGGCCATGAGCATGCACACAGTCATGGAAGCGAACTTGGACATGGACATAGACAACTAGACCACGACGACGACGACAGAGACGACGACGGCGATAGTGTCCTCAATGAGCTTAATGCCGGTATAGGCATGGATGGAAGTCAAGCTGTTAGAGCGAGGGCCTTGCATTCGCGCATTGGGGATAGGGAGAGGACGAGCTTTGGGAGTGGTGATGGTGATGGTGATGAGGACGGGGAGCCGGATTTGGCGAGTTTGATGGTTGATGTTGGTGTTCATGATTGATAAGCTGGGGCGGCAAGTTTGTTGGCTTTGGTGGGTGGAAGGAGGGAGATTCTATCGAGGGGGCGAAGTAGAGCGGAAGGGAAGGGAAGGGGAGACAGTGTAGAGTACAGTAAGATAGAGAGAGATTTGATACCAGTGTTTTATTTTAGCTAGCGTCGCTTAATTGAACATCTTCAACATTTCTATCCTTTTTCATACGTATAAGTATGGATTCATTGCATTAGTATACAGGTAACTAAATATATGATTTCGTTTTTGAATTTTGAATTTTGAATTTTAACATTTGAAATTTGAAATTTGTATACCTTAAGTAATCGTATACTCTCACACTATCTATAGTATTATATATCAAATTTCCATTTTCTTTTTTTTCTCTTTGTTTTTGGTGCAAGGTTTCGAAGGCATTTACTTATTTACTTTCTTACTCACTTACTCACTTACTCACTTACTCACTTAACCAATCCACCATATATGTACCTACCATCCCAAATACCTTCAAACCTTCAAACCAAAGAAAGTTGGGTAACAAATATCCATAGGTGCATATACATATATAAAGATAAAGAAGTCGGTACTTTAGCTTTCCCAAAATAAGATCAATAACCCAATGGTTTTCTTCTTCTTCTCAGCCGATGAAACGAAAGTTATTAGACTAAAAGAGTAGAGTAGAGGTTAGGATAGAAAATTTATACTAGTACAAAAGAGAGAGAGAGAGATAGTTATAGAGTTTATTCATAAGTCTTACCTAGGCGAATGATCTACTTGCTCCCTTTCTATCTGCCTGTTTATTTATCCAAATAGACGAAGTGGCTTAAAATGAGCTAGGTATATTCCATTCCATACATAGATTGGATATCCGTGATATTCATAAATACCCGCCTACCTACCTACTTACCTACCTACCTACATCCAACATCACCTATAGCTAAATAAATGGATAGTTAAGTACATCTTTCCCCTAACCCTAACCCTCAAACTCAAAAACTATACCTCGGTCACCTAGACGAGCATGCAAGAGAGGTAGAAGTAGAAGTAGACAATATTGATATTGATGTAGATCTCAATGCTTCGTGCCTTGTCTTGTCTACCTTACTCTCTATAGTATATATAGTATGCATCTCTTTTTCAAAGCTGAACGAACCTTCGCTTTCGAAAATTCGCCAATGCTTGGGCAAAATTTTATTTATATATATATATATGTGTGTGTGTGTGTGTGTGTGTCTATTCTTACTTCTTTGACTTACTCTAACAAACGAAAAGAAGTAAGTAAATGTGTGGATGAAGGGATAAAAAAGGAATGGATGGATGGATGGATGGATGTGAACTCGATATAGCTGGGTTGGATATCTATAACGGGAGGAAATGAGTGAGTATATCTTGGGAAGTAAGTAGTGTGGCTCTAATGTGTTAAGGTATATTGTTTTGGTTTTGGTCAAGTATGGACCTTATATACCTGTATATATATTGTTGGTGGGCTTGATTGAAGCTTGGGTAGGATTCAAGCGGTCGCTTATTATCTAGGGAGTGTCCAACACTTTGGTCTCCCAAACCCGTTGAAGATCGGTATTTTTGCTTTACAGCAGACCAAGAGATAGGGAAATGCTTTGCATTAATTGGAGAGGTTGTTGGGCACTCTGCACCAAACAAAAACGCACGTAATCAAGTAAATAAGAGTAAGCAACGAATGCTCAAGACTTCTTGGACCGTTTCCTGGTAAGACTAGTATAAAAAATAAAAGCACAGGAGAAACCAATGCTCATTACTCTCTTGGTAGAACCAACTCTCAAGAAACAATTAATCTCTTCTTTTACCTACGAAGATACGTAGGTACGGCAGGTTGTGTATGGAAATCTTGCACGTGCTCCTCCACCATCATCAACCGGAAACTCCCGGTAACTCGGTCTTAAGGAGGACGAGGGGTGGAGAAGAGAATTCGAAAGATGCACACTTTGCGAAAACTGATACACAATTTCTTGCTTGCTCTTGTAATAATAAGAATCAAAGAGTTGCTTCCATTGGATTTATCCGGGAAAAATCAAGTCGTGCCATATCATGGAGTTGAGAACTCGCCATTCGCCATAGGATAGGGACCGAACCGGCCCTTCACCCTTCGATATCAATCAATATCAAACCATCATTGCCCTCGAGGCAGACACAATATCCTTCCCAGAACGCCAGACACCCTCCGATCTGTCCAATCCATGCTTGCTCGTCCCTCTTGGTACTCTTCGCCCACGTTCGATGTTCCATCTGTATGTCGTTTCGTCGTCTCAGCGCGGCACCCAAAGACACCCATCTATCATCTATCGCTTCCTCTCAAACCACCCACTCGAACCTGCGATCGCCACTGATTGATCCATCACCCATTCCCCGACTCCCAGGTATTTTTCAATCCAGACATTGACATCTTTGTTCTCGGTAATGGAGTCCTTCTTCAAACTGGGTCTGGTCCCAAGATGGGGAGAGTTAGCCAAAGTGGTCTTTGCAGGAAGATGAAGTGGAAAGGTGAACTGGTGGAAATGCGTACGTTAAACCAGTTGATCGCTTCATGCCTGCGAGGAATGCCGAGACTGGTGACCGCACGTTAGCATGATGCACTTTTAGACGGTACATTCATTCATTTCATTTCATTTCATTGCACTCACTCAAGACAGCATCAAATGCATAGTGAGTCAATCTTCCCAACTTTCCCCAGAGACCAAAAGTCAGCAAATTGAGGAACTGATAGTATTAGGACCAGACACCAGTCCATTCCGACCTGAGTCTACTCACGACCATGATTCCGGTGTTTGCTGTGGATGGATGGATAGATGGATGGATGGTGGGTAGATGTGGATATGGACGTCTGTTCGTGTTTGAAGGTACGTTATAGATTGCAGATTGCACTGTTGATCGGATCTACTCTCGGTGGTATTGTGTGGTCTTGGTATCTTGGTTGAGTATTGATGTTGTTTTAGGAACCTGATTGAGGATTAAAGATTGAAGATTGAGGCTTGAGTGTTGCTTGAGGCTGCTGCTTCTGAATCAAACAACACAAACACACGGACACCGGAGCTTGGGAAGAGTTCAGCCGACATCGACCCAAGATCGGCTAGACTGAATTGGGATTAGCGAGGGTTTATCGAAGTAACCCGATAAACCCTGGTCAACCTTGAGAAACATCCAAAAAGATCTTGATGGATGGGGATGATGGGGATCATTCAAATCGCGCAAAAGTCACTGAAAGACGATATAAAAAAAGAGAGAGAAAAAAAGAGGAAGAAAAAAAAAAAAACTCGAAATACCTCACCGAGTATTGTGCCTCTTCATCATCCACGCACACGCATCTTTTATCATCTGGATGGGGATCGGCATCTGGAATTGTCGCTCGCTATTACTGCCCTTTGCTTGTCCAGCCAGCTTGCGTGCGTGCATACTACATACCGCATCCCGCATGCTGATACTGATACGCTACAGCACTTGAGTGGCTCCTTCAAGCAAAAGCTAACCAGCTCGAACCAGCTAAATACAGCTAGCGAACTAAGGCTGACCTGACGATTTGACACGGGCTGCTGGACTCTCTCTCTGGTGGGAGGACGGGGCTGGTGCATTGAAGGGTAGGGTGGTGTGGTCTGGTGTGGTGGGGTTGTTTTCATTTTCTACCTCCCCTCTCTCTCACCTCTCACACCTCTCACACCCAACGATAAATTCCTTGTGTCTCGAATTTCTACTTCTTCTTTCTTCCTGCAGAACCACTTCCGAAGGATACCTACCTACAATCAGAATATCGCGCATACTGGTAAGTTTCTTCTTCGGTTGCTCCCCATATCTTCAGACCTATATATTCATCATTCCCTTTCCAATCCCACTGGGTCTGGAGCTATCTTCTCTCAACCATTTCACCCCCACTATCTTGATAACCACCGCAGATTTGTATTAATAACTTCATTCGCAGAATTCACTCGCTATTACCCCTCTATTTGAAAAACAGACGAATTCACCATGGCTGCCACCGCAATGGAACACTGTACGTCGATTCACGACGATAGTTGAATATTACTGATGGTATAGTGAACATTGGTTCAACCAAGATCCAATGGCTTTCTGCTCTTGATGTAAGTCTGCGCTGTTTCTGGCTCGGGGAAGCTATGCTAACAGATCACAGACCGTATGCCATTTATTTCCCCTCTTAATGCTCGAGCTCCCGTCTCACCCCCAATAGGAATACAAGCCAGCAAAGAACTATCGTCGTACATCCATTATCTGCACAATTGGCCCAAAGACAAACAAGGTTGAAGCTCTCAACAAGCTGAGACTCTCTGGAATGAATGGTGCGTCTGTCGCATATCCAGATAACAAACATTTGCTAACTTCCACAGTTGTTCGCATGAACTTCTCCCACGGATCATACGAATACCACCAATCTGTCATTGATAACGCACGCGAAGCTCAAAAGGTCCAGCCTGGCCGTCAACTCGCCATTGCTTTGGATACCAAGGGTCCAGAGATCAGAACCGGTAACACTGTTGGTGATGCCGATCTCCCAATTCTGGCTGGCGCAGAATTGAACATCACTACTGATGAGAAATATGCTACTGCCTGTGATGCTGAGAACATGTGAGTACATTGGTCTCCGAGGATTCCGAAGCTAATGGTGAAGGTATGTTGATTACAAGAACATCACCAAGGTCATTGAAGCTGGACGTATCATCTATGTCGATGATGGAGTTCTCGCATTCGATGTCCTCGAGGTTGTTGACGACAAGACCATCCGTGTCCGCGCTCGCAACAACGGAAAGATCTCCTCCAAGAAGGGTGTCAACCTCCCCAACACCGATGTCGATCTCCCAGCTTTGTCTGAGAAGGATCAAGCCGATCTTCGATTTGGTGTCAAGAACAACGTTGATATGGTTTTCGCCTCGTTTATTCGCCGCGGAGAAGATATCACTGCTATCCGAAAGGTCCTCGGAGAAGATGGAAAGCACATTCAAATCATCGCCAAGATTGAGAACAGACAGGGTCTTAACAACTTTGCGGAGATCTTGAAGGAGACCGATGGTGTGATGGTTGCCCGTGGAGATTTGGGTATTGAAATCCCAGCCGCTGAGGTTTTCGCCGCACAGAAGAAGATGATTGCCATGTGCAACATTGCTGGCAAGCCAGTCATTTGCGCAACCCAGATGCTCGAGTCTATGATCAACAACCCTCGCCCAACCCGTGCCGAGATCAGTGACGTTGGAAACGCTGTCACTGATGGAGCGGACTGTGTCATGCTGTCAGGTGAGACTGCCAAGGGTGATTATCCAAATGAGGCTGTCCGTGAGATGAGTGAGACTTGCTTGAAGGCCGAGAACACCATTGCATATGTTTCCCACTTCGAGGAGCTTTGCAGTTTGGTTCCCCGTCCCGTCAGCATTGTCGAATCTTGTGCTATGGCTGCCGTTCGTGCCAGTTTGGACATGAACGCTGGTGCCATTATCGTTCTCTCCACCAGTGGTGACAGTGCTCGTCTTCTCTCCAAGTATCGTCCAGTCTGCCCTATCTTCATGGTTACAAGGAATGCTAGCGCTTCTCGATATGGTCACTTGTATCGTGGAGTGTACCCATTTTACTTCCCTGAAGCCAAGCCAGATTTCAGCAAGGTCAACTGGCAAGAGGATGTCGACCGAAGAATTAGCTGGGGTATCTCTGAAGCCATGAAGCTTAAGGTTTTGGCTCAGGGTGAGACCATTGTTGTTGTACAGGGATGGAAGGGTGGAATGGGTAACACCAACACGTGAGTTTTGTCTCAAGTATTTTGAACATTGCTAACATCATTAGTCTCCGTGTTATCAAGGCTGAGGGTAATCTTGGTCTTGAAGGATAAATGATTTCGACATTGTCAAGGAATCTACAAATACAACCCGTCCGGGGCTGTCTTTTCCATCCAAAAGCCATTGGGTTGGTCAAGGAGGTAAGGAGGGCAGAAAGGATGATGAATGAATTCAGAACAGAAGCTGCAAATTATGCAAGCATGCTTTTTCAATCATAATCCTAAATGCAGAATACCATGCAATACGAATATTATGTTCTCCATGTGCCAATTGGATGTGTGTTGTGACTTTTTGTGTTGACATCAAAAGGCGTTATCTTTTATTTCTACAATTTCGTCTTTCGCTTCCGTTATTTCGAATCGTCGTTCTGTTTTCGCAAATTTCACAAGTGTGCTAAGAGAAGGGGGTGCTATTGTCACTTGTGAAAGTTTGATCCATATATTGAGCATTTATCTTTGATTTTTTAGTTGGGGAAGGCATAAGGATTGCCGATGTTGTATTGGTATCTGATATTGGATTAAGAAGTGTGTTTGAAGATATATCAAGTACGAATTTGCATTGACTCGAAATTCGTCTTTTGTTCTTTTTCATTTCTTAATTCATTTCACTAACACTGCATATCACATCTCTTGCTCCCTCTCCTCCTCTCTCCTCTCTTCTCCTCTCATCATCAACCAATCCACATCTCCACCCATCCCAAACTACCTTACCTACCTACACCATATCCTCCACTCTCATTCCTACCTTCACCTTCACATCCCCCACAAACCCACCCTTCTCACCAACTGTCAACCTCTCTTTTTCAACCTTTCCACCGCAGAAAGCAGCACACCCTACTGCCAATATCCCCATCACAACCGGAAACCACACGAATACCGCCTCAGTTGATGCGAATACGCCGAGCGTGTACACGGTTGCGAGCAGTGCCATGGCGAAACAGCCTTGTGTGAGGTAGATGACCCACATCATGGAATTGCTTTCGCATTCCCCTTCGCCTTCGCCTTCGTGCTCGCCTACGGCTTCGCTCTCACCTACAGCTCGGGAAAGCGGACTAAGAGCCAACACGAACGTAGCGAGCAGGATGTTACACAGCAATGTCGTGAGAGCAAGCAGATAGATCGTCGTCAGCACGTAAATCAGTACGACGCGCACCGCTTCTGTATTTAGAGCCGCTGGTACGAATGTGCTGAGATATTTCATCGCCTGTGCTCCACATTAGCCTCCATTCTCGCTTCCGCAGCAGCTCCACGGGTTCTAAGAAGTAAAGTAAAGTAGGTAGGTAGGTACTCACGGATTCCACCACCCCGCCCTGCGCCCACCACCCTTCACTCGCATTGCCGACCGCAGCTAGGAAACCGAGCACCAAACATGACACGCCGAGGGAGACGTTGAGGCGGCGCGTGAATCCCGCTGAGAACGGCGAGGGTGATGAACAGAGACGACGGAGGTAGGCTGACTGGCAGGTCGAGCAGAGCTCGTTTTCGCCGTTAGGCGAGAAGTCGGAGTCAGAGAGGAAAAACAGCGTCGGCGGGTTGTAGGTTTCGGCGGAGGAGACGGTGGTGGTAGTGGACGAAGAAGGAGGAGAAGCGCAGGTCGAGCACAGGAATTCCGTCTCTTCCGTCGACATGAATTCTCCGACGCCGATGGCGCAGCTGACGAATTCGATTGAGCGCGCGAGGTGGTAGGTTAGGTTGATCATTTTCCTGGTCGTTTTTATTTCTTTCTTGCTTTCGTTTCTTTCTTTCTTTCTGGTCTTGAGCTTGGATCTTGAATCTTGAATCTTGGTCTCGGTTCTGGGTTCTTGTTGGATTTAGATTTGGACTTGTGTAGCTAGGTATCTTCGATATCTTAGCTCAAGTTGGTGTTAATCCGTTGCTTTAGTTGTTTTGTACTCTTTCGCTGCTGAGTATATTGATTTAATATATCCCACTCGCTTGACTTGTCTTCGTGTTGAATGGTGTGGGAATCGAGATTGATCGAGAGAAGCAGAAGCGAAAGTACGAGATCAAAATGTAAAGCGAAAGTGAAAGAGAGAAAGAATGTGAACGACAGTGACAGAAAAAATGAATGTATGTACGACTGAACGAACGAACGAAAGTCAGACCAAAAAAAGCCTACCTCTCCCCAATGCAGGCGGGAGGCTGTGGATTATATACCTCCCTCTCCCCTTCCCCCTCTCCCCTCCCTCGCTAGGTACCTTCGCATACTTCTCGCTAAACGCACTTTGGAACAGGAATAACCTTGTACCTTCTCCTCTCTTGACTTGACACCGAGTAAGGTAAGGTAAGGTATAAGGAAAGGTAACTGAGGTAAATGGTCACGTCACGTCACCAAAGCATGAACGCCTGAAGCGGTCATGTACACGAGCCGCAAAAATGGGAAAGGGGGAGGGGACGAGGGAGGGGGGAAGGGCGAAGAGTGAAACTTTCGACATCAAAGCACAAAAGTCGATCATTACCTGAGTCCTGAGTCCCGAGTCCTGAGGCTGGGGTTAAGGCTGAGGCTGGGAAGCGAGTTGCGCTTTTAGTATCTAGGTATCTCTCTCTCTACCCATAGCTATGCGTACAGAATCCGTTCATCCCTCCCTCCCCATGCCATGCCATACCAACCCCCCCAGAATAGCACAAAAAAAAAGAAAGAAAAAAGAAGAAGCGTAGTCCATCCATCCATCCATTCCATCCGAATATTCTGTAACCGCAATGCCTCGGCGCGGGAGTTCATCTTTGACTTAAGCGAACATGAGACGAACCGAGCGAGAGTTACCTAGCTACGGGAAGGGAAAGGGGGAGCGCAGTATTGAAACGCGCGAAACAGCAAAAAAGCACATCCTGGTCAGTCAGTCAGTCATTCGTTCATGCGCATGAACGACCAAGACTCTTCAGCCGCTTCAGGTTGAGACTGAGATGGGGCTGGGTTGGCTTTGCGAGATGAGATGAGATGAAGTCAAGTGGTGATGACGATGACGATGAGAATTTGCAAAACAACGAAGGACGAGGGCGAGGACGAGGCAGATCATGCGTTCAGAGTATAGTGAGCTACTTGACTAACAGCTCGCTTTAGTTTGAAATATGTGGTACGACCTTTTATACAGTGACAAAGGATTGGCAATTTTAAAGGAGTTGATCTCAGACTGCAATAGCACCACAAACAAAGACAACTCAAAATCCACAATCGAATTTCCAAAACCCGTAAATCATATCGTTACCCTAATGAGCAGATCTGATGCAGTTCGATCCGACATAACCTCATGATCCTCATAATACATGCCTACCCCATCTCATCTACAGTGTCCTCCCAAATAAATTTAAATCCAAGAATCCAAGAATCCACCATCATACTACAATCCAAAAATTCAAGAAGTCCCAATCCCCAATCCTACTCTCCCCTGTGTGACAGCGCCAACACTTGCCCCACGTTCCCTTAACCTCCTCCCCTCCATCAAACCTCTCAAACCCCGCTTTTGTAGACCAATAACGGCACTCACATCTCCCCTCCATACCTCCTTGCCTTCACCACTCCCCCTATCACCTGCACTCATGCTGCCATTGGTGCTTAAAGCGCCTTCACTAGCATCGCTCATGCTGGCCACACTACTCGTAGCGCTCATAGGCTCTTCATCGTCCTCTCGCTTACGACCATTGCCGACAGATGTATTGATGCGTAGGCCTTGTTGGTTCCGCGAGCTGTGATCGAGATGAATGTTCAGTGAATCAGGTACGTCTTGGAGGTCATTCGACAACCAATTCTCTGCCATTGCGGATGTCGCGCTCGTTGATCTACCACCACCAGCTGCCATGGCTGAAGCATTGAATACTGCAGCTGCATTCCTAGAGTCCAATACTCCATGAAGACGCTCCACAACTGCTTCAAGTAGACCATCCACCTTATACGGCCGTGCGAGTTGGAGTAGCGAACAGAGAATTTGAGGTGTACATAGTGGTGAAGAAGAGACTGGAAGTGAAGAAGTATATAAGAAATGAAGAAGTGCTTGTAATGTGAGATGTTTATGCGGCAAGAATAATGTTCTCGGTCTCGAACTTGGTGCAAGACTATTCGCGTCTGGAGGAACAGAAAACGCTGTTGCGTCGACCGTTACAGCTGATGGTCCAGAAGAATTGTTTAGAGTAGATGCCGTACTCATCCCAGATGAATGTCCACCAAGACTTGGTGTGATGGTGACACTACTATTTCGACTTGGATTATGTCGAAAGATATTCTCCGGTCTTAATGTAGCAGCGTCATTTCCATCCTGAGTCGCAGCACCTTCTCTAAGAAGCTGAACAAAGTATGGACCCCATCTCCTTGAAAGAACTCGAGAATTGACAGGTATCCGTTCACCTCCAGAACAGATGATGTCCATATCTGCCATTTCTTTCAAACCCAGTGCAGCAGTTCCTAACTCCTCGGCAGCTCTCGAAAGTGATCGTCCACCTGCAGTCCATCCCGCCTTCAATCCAAGACTTAATGACGGTGCAGTGAATGGTGAACTAGCCGAGACGAATCCAGACATTGGTGTAGCTTTCCTTGGATTGTCGTAAAGTCCAAAGGCTTCAAGCTCAACCATACAGACATTACTGAAATTGATCCTCCTGTGGTTATAATCTTCCACAAGACTCCTCTTTCGGTTTCCAAGAATAACAAAGGTATTCCTTCGATTCCACAACACACCTCGATTCCAACTCCCCTGACTGAAGACACTACCTCCAGCATCGATGCGACTCCAAGTTAATGTCCGCAAATCCAGAGCCCACAATGCATATTCCTGTTTTGATGAAGTGAGATATGTACCGCTAACGACGAAATTCGTATCAATTACCCCTCCATTTGGAAATCGAAGACCAGGAGGTGTGAATGTACCCTGCATAGGCTTTTCAGATAGCGTTCCATCTGAAGACCTGATTTGTAGCTCTAACTTGACATCCAAGAAGTTGTAATTCGAATAAATCAGCATTGATGAACCCGGCTCTCTTGAATCAGGAACATTATCCGCTCTGGTTGGCGAATTCTTCCCTAACCTGGTCGAAATACTGCTACTTAGTGGTGCGACAACACTACGATATGCACCACAACTCTTTCCAAGTTGCTGTGTGCTAGTCCATTTCAAACTCCGTAGATTGAAAACACTAATCTGTTCGATGTAGTGATTTCCACTGTCTTGACCTCCTACAACCACCATCTCAGCTCCACCAGTACCATCAATGTTCACCCCCAAGGTCCCTTGATTTGGATTCGATCCTGGGAGATTGTGTTGAATAGCAGATGAAGCTGCATTTGTCGAAGAGAATGTGGCAGATGATGGTAAGATAGTAGCGCAATGCGCATATCGACCCTGAGGCGTATCTTGAGTGGGGATATATGACCAAGTCCTCGACGGCGCATCGTAAATGTAAATATCTGACATGACGACAACTTCTGACTGCGGTTCCTGGGGATTTTGACTCGCGACAGACTGCATCTGGCCAGCAGCAGGAGCAGGAGACATACCTCCATAGCATACTAGTTTCGTATCTCCAAGTGGACAGACGCTGTGAAAATACCTTGGTGGTGGGATATCACCAAACGTCTCAATCTTTGACCAATGACGACGGATAAGATCCAATTCGTATAAATCAGACGTCAAAGCAGGTCGTGTCCTAGAAAGTATTCGTCCACCAAATACATATAACTTGTCCCCCAGAATAGTCGTAGTCGCACCCACTAGAGGATGTGGTTCTCGTCCAGTAGTTCGATGTACATTGCACATCAGACCTGATAGATGCTGCGCAGAGCCTCCAGGTGCGCCAGCAGATTTGGGTTGTGCAGGAGAAGGTCCCGCAGATGGAGGACCATTGCTCTTGGGAGTCATAACCTCTCTATCCCGTGGATCTTCTTCCTGTTGATTTGAGTGTGCCATACCATTCTGGCCAGAACTCTGGTTACCATTCATATCTGCCAATCGTGTACTCGAAGCGGCCTTGTATCCACCAGCGTACATCTGGTTCCCATTGGCAGAAATGTTCGAGTCCATCGTACTCGTCCGACTCCCACCCACATTTTGACGAGACATGTTCGCTTGTCTGGGTGTTTCAGGCTCAGGCTGAGAAAATACTCTTTCCTGTGGAACAACTTCAAGCGGAGGCGACAAAGGCGTCTTAGGCAGAGGTTTCTCGCGGATTATCTCACTGGTGCTACGTTCATGCCTCTTTCCCCTCCGTGGGAATTCGAAAGGGGTTGTCGACGTCCCAGTGCTGGGTGTAGCAGACCTGTCACCAATCTGAAGATTCGCCGGCCTATTGTGCGCTCCTGAGATAGAGCCTAACTTCTTGATGCCCCTTCGTACACCCTTAAAGAAGTCGGATCGATCGCCGAATGTGTCCTCGTCGTCCAAGTCGAAGCGGGACTCGAGCGAGCCTAGGTCTGGAGCCGGAGCAAGACCTTGAGCTGGAGCTGCTGCAGGCGGCCATAATGTTAGCTTGTCGGACATGGCAGCTCATGTTTGGGAAGCGCAAAGGGTTCGCAGACATTGGGGAGCAGCGCTTCATATATCAAAAGATCAAGGAGAGATGAGGCATACCGTGGAGACTCGGAACCTTCGCGTCAAGACTTTTTTCCTCCACCACCGGAGGGTCCTTTGCTCTCGGCGTAGCAAGGTGTATCCGTAATGGAATCCCCGGTCTCTGGTAACCTAACTTAATGCCTCTTGATTTCTGTTGCCTCGTGGGCCGGCCGGGGGTGAAATTGAGGACCTGACGAGTGAACGAACGGGATCCCAGAGGAGTTGCAGGCGAGGGAGAGGTTGATGATGGTCCACCGGAAGGACCGCACAGACTGGTTATGGGCTTGTGAGCCTGGTGTTATTCACTGTATTTGACCAGGTACTGATGAACAGGCAGTTCAAGGCGTAACTCTCGTCTCTAGGTTCCACTGAGCTGAGCTGAGTTGAGCTAGTCTCTTTTATGCCCTTGTACGAAAGGTATATCGGTGACGAACCGAACCTACAAGGCCTACAAGGAGAAATGATTCAAGCTGATCGAGTCTGTTTTGTCCCGTCTGGTCTGGTCTGGTCTGGTCTGGTCAGGTCAGGTACCAATGTTCTTAGCGACACCAGTCTTGAGTCAACCGTCCCAGTGATCCAAATAAGCAGTTCGAAACACGTTTCCGGCAGTTCAAATCCAAGACTGGCGGTTTGTTTGTCTCAAAAGACACGAGTTCAGCGGGTTCCAGAACGTCTTAATCCATCCGTTATACGTCTTAAGCGGGAAGATATACCTCTTTACCCGAGCGCCAAATCCAAACTTCCTCAGTCATCTCATCACCTCTCACCTCTGACCTTCCTCACCTTCCTTTCCCTTACACTTAATACAATCTTATATACCTGTATACGTACTTGTCTACCACCCTTGGCAAGACCAAATCTCCGTATTGTGTTGCTCTCGGGTGTGGTTTGGGTTGATGATGTCTTTTCATCTCCTGATCTGGGTATTATGCGGTTATAGTGGTTGAATTGTAATCATCAAGTTGATGCTGACGGAAGCAAAGAGAACGGGTGCAAATTCTCAGTCACTTTGCCTTTGGCTTGTGCTTGGTGGGTATTCATAAGCCGTGTTGTTGTATCTTATTGGTGATGTTTATTTACGCAAGGGGATGTTTACTTGTCAACCTCAAGCTTTATTCCAAGGAAGTCAATTCTGATTTATACATAACTTGACCAGCGACTTTCGTATAACATGATTCTAAACCTTCCCCCAAGTCTCGAGTCTCAAGTTTTGCATCCTCTCCAAATCAACTTCTTCTACCATCACAATCTCGATCATCGACTTCCCGTTCACCTCTTTACCGACGGACCCTGTCCAACTCTCCATCTCCCTTCTCCCTTCTCCCCTTCTCTTCATCGTTCCCCTGCAAATGAAATTCTCTTGGCCCTCGGATGAACCCATCCTCGTTCATTCGATCACTTGTTTCGTTTCGATTTACCTCCGAGACATCACTTCCCACATTTCACCCTGCCAGCCTCCAATCTCCCCATAAAAGATTGTTTTCCAGAACGCTAGAACACTCGGAAACGACAGGGCATGAGAACAGGCTAGGACAGGCACGGCGATCTCAATAAACATGTGAAGGGCTTTCGTCACAGGTAAATTGCAAATTTGAATGTTTCGGCTGGTCATGCGAGATCGTGGGGTGTAACGGTTCGGAGATATGGATGTTGAAGTGAAAAGGGGCTGTTGATGTCGTTGATTTTGTGGCTTGTGATGACAAAAAACATGATCATTTTGAGATCAAGAGAGCAGGTTTGTAGGTTTATTCTTTATTCTTTATTCGCTTTGCTTTTCATGTGAAGCACCATGCAATTTGCACCAACTCCAAGGTCATCCAATTCAAGGAATGCCTCTCCCGTCCAATTACTAAACCATTCAAACCGTTCCCATCAACCCTATCTAACATCCCCCATCACATCACACCTTAAACAGCAGCAGAAGTCTCCTCCTTTGGCAGAGGAGTAAATCTCAAGTATGGCTTTACGATTCTGAACTGTGGGAACAAGGTCTTGGCCTCCTCGTTCTTGACACTTGGGTGCACAATCACATCATCTCCTGGGATCCAGTTGATGGGTGTAGTGATGCGGTGCTTGTCACCAGTCTGCAGGGAGTCGACAACACGGAGGACCTCGGCGGTGTTACGGCCAGTGGAAGCTGGGTAGGAGAGAATGAGACGAATGGTCTTCTTTGGGTCGATGATGAAAACGGAGCGGATGGTGAAAGCGATTCCCTTTGCGTCAACGTTGGTGGTGTCTTGGTGATCAAGCCTGCATAACCATTAGTCAGATGCATCTGCCGGCAGCGAGAGATAATCCTTACATGTCATAAGCAAAAGCAATCTGTCGCGACTTGTCGCCAATGATGGGGAAAGTGAGCCTGCTGCCAGAGATCTCATCGATATCCTTGATCCATCCTCCGTGAGACTCGATGGTGTTGGCAGAGAGTCCGATCAGCTTGACACCACGCTTGGTGAACTCTGGCTCGAGCTTGGCGAAAGCACCCAGCTCGGTGGTGCACACTGGTGTGTAATCTTCTGGGTGGGAGAAGAAGACAACCCACTTGTCGCCAATGAACTCGTGGAAGTCGATGGGACCTGTGGTGGTTTCGGCTTGGAAGTTGGGGGCAATGGATCCGAGACGGAGACTAGTTTGTGTTAGTGAATGATTATTGTGGTTTTGGGACGAGTAGGTATTTTGCAATGATGGTTGAAATGCGATCATCATATAACCTTCGCAGATGTACAATACATAGGGCAATAGCAATGCTACCAATGTAGAATGCAATATGCCTTTGTCGTTGTGCAATACTACTAGGAAACGGGAATGCCTTCAACTAGGAGGGGCATAGACAGAAATCATTAACTTACGGAGCGGCTCTTGGTTCAGCAGACATCTTGAAGGTAGGTATAGATATATTCGTGGGAGTTTAGTGAGATTAATGAAGTTAAGGATATGACAAACGTAGTATGAAGAGAGTGAAAAGTCTACATCACTAAGTGCAAGAAGAATCTCTTATACTAGTAGGTAAAACCCCCTCCACCCAAGCAACCGATGGCACCATCCATCGATCGCATCATTCCTTTGCCCCTCCTTTTACATTCCCCCTCCATCCACCAGAATTCTCCACCCTGCTGGTACGCTTGAACCCTCAAGACATAATAAATTTGCAAGCAGACCGTCAGCCTCGTTGAGCACGCCATTTTTTGGAGGGATTTGGTCTTTAATCTTGTTCTCCTGATTGGTGGTTCGGTCTTCTTGGGGGCGCTTGTGGAGGGGTTATTGTATGGCCTATTGAGGTAGTAGGTAGCGGTCATATTTCTTTGCTACAAGCGACCTGATGGATGGAGAAATTCTGAACTGCAACGCGTGGTTGTGGATTATAAATCGGTGCTGACGTTAGATATATCCGTTTCAATCCAGCTACAGTTCTGCGGATGATATTGTACCACAGTACCACCGCATATTAAATTGTGATGACACTCGATTGTTTATTCTTTACCTAACTTCAATGCGACAACGACCCCGCGATGGCCTCATAGCCTCGTCTTCATTTTTCGAACGTCGTAAAGAAAACCCACACTGGGTATCCAATCAAAACCACGTCCAATTTGTCAGAGATTGATATATGTAGGTACTGATTGAAATGCAACCACAAACTTATCCGACCCAACTGCGGTAAATATCAATCGACCACCTACACGATTCCTACCTATGCAGCTGACAGGAAGAAATGTTCGTCCGAGAGCATCATCCGATGGCTGTGAAAGATAAGACAGATTATGTGTTGGTATCGAACAGGCATCATTTAGAGCCCACTGACTGATAAAACGACACAAGGAAGCATAAGGCCTTGACTTACCATTTGAAGGTTTATATTGATATACTCCATACCCCTTTTATAGCTAAGGTAGCGAGCTCCTATTACATCCGCTTAATGGACGATCACATGACCCAAACACAAATATTCGAAAGTCACGTGATACACATATACTTTGAATCGCTAATTGATACAGCTCTGAAGAACAACGTCGGGATCAACGTCAAAAGAGCTTAAAACTTTCAAGCTGGACAAAATTCCTTGAAAACAAACAGTATATTTCTTTTCGCCTCCTCTTGACCAATCAAGATGCATTCCCTTGCTTCAATTATTCAGCACCGGGAATAACAAGGACCTCAACCGTGTTACCCGTCGGTGAACAACCCAATGGAACCCAAATCCACAGAATAAAGATCTCTACTAACTATTCATGGTTAAAACAACCACGGGAATTAGGTACGGGTCTGAGATGTCAAGCCAAGCTAGTGCAAAAGGCGTAGTCTTCAACAATGACATCCCCTCTTTTTTATGCCAAGATGAATGACTCTAATACTCTCGCTTGCCCTTTCAGAAATTCTACTTATTTTCTCGTCTTCCATCGTGCGAAGAGTTGAGAATTGGAATAAGAGCAAAGAGTGAAGAGTTGATGGCTGCCCCGGAGATTGACCTGCCTATAGAGGATGATCCAGGCCGAGAATCAGGAAGATCAACCATGATTGGCGACTACGAGAAAAAGGTGTATATCGATGACTCAAATTCAGACACAATCACCAAAGAATCAGAAAACACACTGGATGAAACATCGCCAATAATATATCACTACTTAACTTTCGAGACACCACTTCCACTCCCATCAACCAGCATCTCACCTACTTCAAATCCACCGCCTCCAGAGCCAGATCTCAAGAAATTTACGTCACCTTTCGAATGGCCCGAATCACGCAAGAATTTCATGATATGGCTGTCATGTATCGCTACTCTAATCACAGCTTATACTGCTGGTTCTTATGCGCCAGCTGCTGCTCAAATGTCGGCCGAATGGAACGTTAGCGAGACTGCTATCGCAGTGGGAATCACAACATTTTGTAGTGGTTTTGCAATCGCTCCTATGGTTCTGGCTCCCTTCTCTGAGATCAATGGTCGTTATCCGGTTTTTGTCTGCGCAGGAATTCTATATGTCATTTGTCAGATTTGTTGTGCGGTGACACATTCCTATGCTGGGATGCTAGTAGCGAGATTCTGGGTCGGATGTGGAAGTTCTGTCTTTTCCACTATGGTTGGTGGTGTAGTTGCTGATTTGTATCATGCCGAAGGACGAAACACCCCCATGGCTCTATTCTCTGGGGCTGCTTTGTTTGGAACTGGTCTTGGCCCTTTGGTGTCTGGCTTCATTGCTCAAAACACTGCTTGGAGATGGGTATTCTGGGTTCAAGTCATCACTTGTGGTTGTCTTATCACAGCAGTCACGATATGTTTTCGAGAAACAAGAGGAAGTATCCTCATCTCTCGCAAAGCAGCCGCTCTGAACAAATGGTACGAAGCTCGCGAACAAGCAGGCTATATTGGATTCGATATGTCCATCCCATCCGAGAAACAAGCGAGAATTGAATCCCAACGCATCAGATGGAAAGTGAAATCCGACGAAGAACGCGAATCCATCACCAAAATGATAGGCATATCCGTCTACCGACCCTTCCACCTCCTCGTCACCGAACCAGTCGTATTTTTCTTCTCCCTCTGGATCTCATTCGCCTGGGCAGTCCTGTACCTAACATTCAGCTCCATCCCGCTCGTCTTCCGCACCTCACACGGCTTCTCACTTCAACAAGCAGACGCTATCTTCGCTGCTATGATCGTCGGTGCCATCCTCTCCACTTTCTTATCAATCTATCAAGATCGCCTCCTGGCGTCCTACCTTGCCACCCTTCCCCCAACCAACAAATTACGAAAATGGGTCGACCTCTCCTCTCCTGAAGGGAGGCTCTACTTCGCATGTCTCGAATCCGCCCTCCTCCCAATTGGTTTGTTCTGGTTTGGTTGGACCCAATTCACTTCTATTCCGTGGATTGTCCCCGCGCTCTCCATCACCTGCGCGACCATGGGCATCTACTCCATCTACCTGGCCACATTCAACTACCTTGCCGATGCATACCATCGCTACGCGAGCTCCGCGCTTGCAGCCCAGAGTTTCTGCCGTAATATGCTGGGTGGTATTTTCCCGCTTCTCACGGTCCAGATGTTTAGGGGATTGACCTTTCAGGGAGCTGCAAGTTTGCTTGGGGGGTTGGCGGCGGTTTTGACGGCTGTTCCGTGGGTTTTGGTTTTCTATGGGCCAGAGATTAGGAGGAGGAGTAAGTTTGCTAGTGAGATTATGTGAATGGAGAGAGGAAACTTAGACATCGGATTATGAATTCGACACAAGCCACCACCTGGAATTCCTCCTGTTCGGAGCTCTGTGGTGCACAGCCCTAGATCCTAGAGACACTGAGTTGAAGATCAAAGAGATAGACTTTAGTCCTGCCAAAGAACATCCGCGAACGTTCTGTGGAACACCTGTATTTCGGGAATGAAATATATATGGACTAGGTCAAGATTTGGGTGCGTGAGAGCTAACCAGCTCGCCAAGACATGATTGCATGTTAGAAAGAGATGGACATTGGATATGTTCCATGTGGTACTATTATGTGTCCTTCTTCATTTGCACGATGAGCTCGCTTATCTTTGTATATGTAGATATGTACATAGGTACATAACATCTCAGTATATACCCATATTAATAATTCAATATGTATCATTGATTGCTCATCTCACGATAAAAATTATAATCACTTCAATATTGATTGAAAGAGTGAGTCACGGTGAGAGAGAGGCTAGACTCATGGGTATATAGCTAGGTAGGGCTTCACTTCATTCTCAGTCGTATTACCTAAAACAAGCCTTTCTCTAGCATCCCATATCTCTTGATTCGTCTACCAAGAGATAGCCTTAGTTGATCTAGCAGTCCTTCATATGACCTGCCGTCCCAAATTCTCTTTTCCAAAGCCACAAAAACCTCACACTCTAGCACTCAGAGCTTTCTCTCGCTTCCAGAAATGTCTCAAAACAAACAACATACCGATCATGCACACATCAAGAGCAATAGTCCAACAATACCCAACCAGATATCTCAGGGCATCCACTGTTTTCCACACACTAAAGATGATTAGGTTTCTTCTCACTTGAACAAGCAGACAAAACTCACAACAAAAGCAACCAAGCCCCAAACGTATTCCCTACTGTATTTATCGCACTAATAACTAACGCTCTCTCCTCCGCATCCCCCGCACAAATCTCATTAGCCCACGCATAAATAATTGCCGCAATCGCATCCGCGGTACCACTCAAGAAGAAGGCAAAGAACTTCAACCCTGTTGGCACATCCCACACAGCAAGCATGACACATGCACCGATGTTCAGAGATGCCGTCAACACGATCAGAAACACTCTAGCGTCGTACGCATCAGCGATGATACCGACTGCGATCGACGACACGATCGTCACGCCCGGAGAGGCAGTCGTGATGGTGTTGATGTCTGGAATGGAGTAGCCTGTGCTCTTGAGCCAGAGTGCGAGCCCACTGTTCGAGGACACGCCGTCGGCTTGCGAGAAGAAAAACGCGAGGAGCACTAGCACAGGGAGGTGCCAGCCCCGAAGGAGTTGGAGCAGCTTGCTCGCTTTGAAGGGCTGAGCTGGCGCGCGCTTCTCGGCTGCCATTCGTGCTTTGACGAGGGCGATGTCTGCTGGCGTGAGGAAGTGGGAGGTGGGCTTTTCTGGTGTACCTGGAAGAAGCAAGAACTCGAGCACAGCAATGGGGACAATGCATGAGAAGCCTGTATGAATTGTTAATATTTGAGTCTACTAATTTAGATGTTGAAGATGGACGTACAAATGATATAAAGCCATCTCCATCCTTCAATGCCATACTTCCCATCCAAGCTATCATACGCTCCAGCTTGAATATACCCTGAGCTCATACTACCCACCTGACTAGCGATGAAGAAAAACGCGCCTCGCCGATTGAGCTCAGAGCTTTTATACTAGCACCTAAGATAGTACTGAACAGCCGGGAAGAAGAACCCTCCTAGTGCACAGACGAAAAATCGGAATGCGTAAAATTGATGCACGGAAGTGGCTTTGAATTGGACGAGCGTGAAGATGCCCCAAAAGAGATCAGCGAGTGGGAGGAAAAGATGCACGGGGAAAGGTGTCATGAGAAGTGTGAGTGGGATCTGCATCGTGATGAACCCGACCCTGGGTTTGTTAGGTTGAGCTTGAAGATTGAGGGTAGTGGGCTTACATGTAGACGGTGTTTAGATAATTCAGTTCGTTGCCGAAAAGTTTCAGGTCTTCCTTCATTCCACTTACATATGCTGTACTTGTAGCTGAGGAGTCGAAGATTTCAGCCCAGTATGCTAAGAAGACAAAAATCATGATCAGAGCATCGAGTTTGAGGATAAGCTTTCGCTCGGCGGGTGTATCGGTTGGTGAGAAGTACTGGTACCATTTTTGGCGAAGGACTGGTTCGGTAGCGCTTGAGATACTGAGATGACTAGATCTATCTTTGGATGTAGGCTGAATGATGTTGGTACTAGGGTTCATAGAGATTAACTGTTGTGACTTCTCGTTTGTGCTGACAGGTATTGATGCCATAGTTCTTGGGAACAGAGTGAAAATGAAATTAAACAAAGCGATTCCAAGAAGCAACAGAATAAAAACAAGAAGCTTAATATACTAAGCTTTCACCTAGAGCTAGGTACAAACTCTGTGAGTGAGACCTCCCCACTTCCATTCACGAAGATATTGGTAGAATTGCGTGATCCGGACTTTAACTTCAGTTCAAAATAAGTATGAAAGCAAGACCCACAGATCAATAGTGGGGGATTGGTAAAAAGAGCTGGAATTCGAGATGCTCAAAGCTTGCGTATAGCTACAGCAGCTAATGTGCTTTGTTTTCAATTTCTCCTTTAACGAGTGTATGCTCAACTCAAAACGCAATCCAAACGAGCGCAACACCTCTAAACGAGATAAAATCATCCCAAACCGCCCACCAAGAGAAGAAAATATTCACAAAAGAACCCCATCTCCTCAAATCTCAAGCCCATCTCTTAAATCGACCCTTAATTGCAAGTGCAGGTGACGTGGTAGGACTAACACTCTCGCTAGTCACCGTCAAGATCAAAGCCACGCTGGTTGGCACGCTCCAGATTGTCCCGTTGAACGTGAAATCCATACTTTGTATCTCCCTTGGATGAAGCGTGAGGACCGTAGTTCCTATGACCGATTGTGTGTAGATCTTCTCGCAGATTTTAGTGGTTGGTGCTGTGGGGATTGGTTTGGAAATTGAGGACGTTGGCTCGGGTTTGGAGCTGGGGAGTATTGATGATGAGGGGACTTGGCTGGTTGAGAAAGTGGTGGAGGTTGAAGATGAGGTGGGTATAGGAACAGATGATTTTGGAGTTGAGTGCTGGATCACACTGCTAGTACCAGGACTTGTCTGAGATGTTGCTACCGAGGACGATTTTGGTGGTGCACTAGAGCTATACACCGAAGATGGTGGTATCGAAGTAGAGGTGCTTGCTGGTACGTTTGAGCTAGTCGTTGGTAATGGTGAAGACGATGGTATAGGACTTGAGCTGCTTGATGGTAATACCGAAGAGGAAAGAATTGAGCTGCTCGCTTGTATCTTGGAGCTGCTTGTTGGTAATACCGAAGACGATGACACTGAGCTCGTGGCAGGAAGAGAGCTTGACAGCTTAGAAGATGGCAAAGCCGACGACGTTGGAAGCACCTGGGAAGAAGAGGTAGGAATAATAGATGAAGACAAACCGATACTTGACGATGTTGTTACTGCTGATCCTCCGGTCGCCTAATTCGCTTTAGCATTTTTCTGTCCGGGGCTCTTTCAAAGGACTCACAGGAATCGTCTGAATCTCAGTAACCGTGGTATCTTCTGTAGCGATCTCCGTGCTCACAGGACAGGTGGTAGTATATACAACCAGTGTGGAAGTCGTGTATGGAATACAACGAGACAGTGTATCGCAGCTTGAAGTTGAGATTGTTGTAGCTGAGAGATAAGTTGAGACTGTCATGGTCACTACTCTTTTGGTTGTTGAAGTGACGACCTGGCAGGGCGAGTTGCCTTGTTTCACGCATGTTGTGATGACTGAGGTGATGGTGGAAACGATAGGGGTGGGGGCTGGAGCGGCGGAAATGGGAGCGGAGGGTGAGGATGTTGATTCGTTTTCGGGTTGGGTACTGACCCCGATTGCTATTACAATCCAGTTAGTGAGATCTTGAAGCAGAGATAATTTCTCAAACATACAGGTAACGGGTACCCCATTTGAAGTATACGTGGTTGTGTAAGTAACGAGCTTGGTGGACAATACTGTTTTTGTTGTTATGGTTTCAACAAACACTGATGTCTTTGTCGTTAAACCATAAGAAATTTCTGGTATAACCTCCGAAGTGACAAGAGCCCGTTCGGAAGTCACTTGCGCAAGAGTTGTGGTAAGGAACGCCACAATGGACGAAACTATATAGATAATTTTCATGATTTAAACAAGAGTGAAGTTCAACGTAGGGCTTTGGTTGGTTGAAATGAACAAGAAGAATGATTGTGATGAGTAGAAGGATACGTTTCCAGGAGAGATGAAATGGAGAACAGATGTTATGTATACTGAAATGAATCTCAACAGCATAGGCTACGCGAGAAGATAAAGCTTTAAATAGCTCCAAAGGACACATTAGAACGTAGCGGATATCCATTATTAGCTGCCGAGATGGTCAATTGAGCCTCGATCGATGATACTCAGTCAGGTTGGTTACCGAAGTAGTTGATTTAGGTACTAACATATATTTATAACCCCAAGTACCAGCTCTTTACTGGATACGAGATCAACGAAGGGATTGTGTGAGTTACAACTCATGACTCCTAGCTCGTGGCGAGTAGGAATTGAAACTTGTCAACTTCTCCCTCGTGCCTCTCAATATAATATCCTGAACTAAGGAATACAGCTAAGGGAATAAATTCTACTCATAAAACAGAATTATACGCTAGTTCTCAATGTCAACAAAGGATTGTTGCTTTGGATTCAAATTTCTAGAAATAGATGAGCAGCCACGTGTGAAATGATGAACAGATATCCTGTTGTCTTTGGGCACTATCACAATTGACTTGAGCTTAAATCTAAATAGACTCAACATGACAACAAACATGCTAAGAATAGTTCCTCAGATGAGAAGCCATCTAATATGCCACTTGAACATAGATTAATCGATGTGCACAAGACACATGGACTGAAGTAAAGAATGCCTACTCAACTGGAAAGGACATAAAATTGATAAGCTAAAGCTTCTAAATTCATTGAATTCTTTCAATACTTTCTGCCACAAGCACACTACCTCAATCGTAAATCATAAATCGTAAACATGCGTAATCCAAGTGAGCGTGGGTATCTACCAACAAAACTAAGTAAAAACAGGCTCAAAACCAAATATAGACAAAAGAAACTCATCATCCCACTAGGTCTCAATTCCTCCTCATGAATCTCCCTCTTGGTTTGAGTAGAGCCTCTGCACAAGGGTCAAGTGCCGTTGATGTGGACGTAGCGACAGATGTTGAGAGAGTTGTGTACTCAAGTGTAGCCGATGCCGTGATCTCCAAAGACGTAGTAATGAAAGATGTCTCTAGCGTGGAAGATGGAAGACTCGTTGTGGAGATGGGAGTGGAGGTAGCAAGTAGAATGGCCGAAGTGGTGCTTGTTGTTGAAGGCACCCAGACGAATGAGCGTCCAGTGGCAACCCGGCCAGATGTTCTGGTGGAGTTGGTCGATACCTCGCTGGCTATCAATCGTTTGTCGATGGCTGAAGGTAAACGACAGACACTGGAAGGTGTGATTGTAGTGAGAGGGGCAGTTACGATTGGAGTGGTCTCTGCTGGCGAAGCGGGGAGTTCGGTGGTAGGAGGCGTCGCAGGGGTGCTTTCTATTGAGGGAGCCAACAATGCAGACACAATTGTAATCGAAGTCGAAGTGGATGATGTGCTGGTAGCTTTTGGTGGAACGAGAATAGGTGGCAGGATGAGCTTGATTGAAGATGTTGGAGTGCTAAAAAGAGTTCCATGGAATGTGCTTGGATCGTTGGTTTGTGTGGTTTCTACTGCAACGGGTGTAGGTTCGACTGAAGATGAGACTTCAGAGGTCGTCGTCTCGCTAACGATGTCTTGAGCGAATGAGGTGGTAACGAAAGCCAACAGCGCGGAGGAAATAAAGATGAGCTTCATTGCGGCTAGTGGAGAAGGTTTGAAGTGGTGTGATTGTTGGATCGTTGGATTAAAGAAGATTGTGAGGTGTCCACTGAAGTTGGAATTTAAAGATGGTCAGGATTGAGGACCGTACGACTATTCATAGTGGAATGAAAACAAATCGCACGTTCTTTAGACCCCAAGAGAATCATCTCGACAGTCACATCAGCAGGCAGCAGAAGTCACTAACTGCATGGCCAAGTCTTTTCTCACATAACAGACCCAGATGAAATTCAAAATGGAAGCTGTCTTTCTTTCCGGGCAATTCCAGTTGCCAATCCAACAACCTCCGATGGATATCCAACACAAGCTAATCATGCAACAACGAACCGAAGGAGTAACAGCAACGAAAACCCTACTAAAATAACCGCACCTCGCGCTTGCGGGTGAGGGGGCGAATTAGAATTGAAACTTGTCGACTTCTTACTTGTACATTCCATCTCTACCACTCTTTGGCGCCCGGGAATACTTGACGACAAGAAGAAGATGGTGTGCTGTTGGGGGTATTTATAAAGTCATGTGTCGTTGTACCAACAATGTAGAGTTGACTTCGGGCTGAGCACCAACGAGGCAAAATTGATGCACAAAATCCTAGTCGATTTGGTTCAATGGATACTTGAGAAACTGGGAATTCCAGATGCTTCAGTCCCCAAAGTTGCAAAATCCATGAGCTGAGTGGCCCGATATAGTCATGAATGGTCGGCTGAATCTGCAGAAGAAAGCGGATGAATTGTATTTTACCTGCATCTGCATCGAAGTACATGAATACATGGTGCATCAAGTTGATGTCGTTGGCTATAACCAATAGAACAGCCCTGTATTCCTGCAGCACATTTCAAGGACCCGTTGAAGAATGAAATCGGATGGTCTTTTTGCCTGGGACGGCTCGATCCTGAGCAGCCAGCGGTTATGGATTGACGTACTGTGCCGTAGATCTTGAAAACAATCGCATTACGGGCGAAGTGACTCGGTCAATATTGTTATACATGGCGGTGTAATATTACCGTTCCATCGGGCCCGGTCGAGGGCCGTTTTGATGTCCTCAAGAGCGGATATGGATATATGTCCGTCCAAGGCGCATGAGAGGGGACCCCATTTTGGGAGAAAGTCGTAGATGAGCCCTTTCCATGACTTGGATAAGCACATCGATGTGCTCGGATCGTAGCCGGAGTGGATATAGACCCCAAATAATAGACTGAGTGATATGATATTTTGACAAGGAATCTCGGGTTGACTTGTCTTGCTTGTGATATATACATGTATGTTAGCTTTTTGCGAGAATAGAGAGCAAGGTGCACAATCTGACGCAAAGATAAGCCGAGATAGATACACATGAGATTTCTTACGAGGGTTGATTGAAGAGTTGGTTGAGTTATTTTTGTAAATGAAGACAGATCTGAGGCAAAGGAATATGTGCAGTCTTCAGAATATCTTACACCATCCGTGACAGATAGATACTGCTTGCCATGATACGGAAGACGATCTATCGTTAAGTGTATTTAGTATTTAGATAGAAGGGATAAAAATAGATCAAATATTGGAGCGATTGATGGTGACATATTATCACGTGATCAGTGAAAAATTTGTGCATCATAATTTGATTTTTCTTTCCTGGCATCAACAATCACATCTTTGATGGTCTAACGGTCATGATTTCCGCTTGTCAGTCGACAAAGCGCGGGAGATCGGGGTTCGACTCCCCGTCAGAGAGTTATCTCTTGAGTTCATAACCCTGGGTATTGCCCAGACGTCCTCACTTTTGCACTTTTTTGTCTTTTAATGGAAGACCCGGGCTCGGCATGACCACCTTTTGCCGTCTCGATACAAATCTATTTTGGTATACGATTTTGAATACTGATTGTAACTTCACTTGGAAGACATCGCCTTTGTGTCTACTATTAATAGAAATGCTATACTGTAAGTTTAACTAAGCCGAGTGATTTGCCTAATGTTGTGAAAAGTAGGTATTTTCTTTGCAATCAGACTAGAATGCGGGGTAATGATTGATTTCTTCGAAAAATACGAAAAATCAATGGAAATGAACTTGACTCTCCTATGATCACAAATACACTATTACAACTCATTGTACGACGCACAGAGTCTTGAAATATACCCTTCAGATTATTAAAGAAGTTATTTTTTATAAGTGTAGCAAATACTAATACAATTCTATAATATTCGTCACTGCTTCAAATAAGCTTAACAATTGATGATTATCTAAGATACAATACAGTTCATGAGCATAAACCATTTAATCCGATGGATCTCAGCTTGAGAAAAGCGATGATTAACTCACAGTACGCTCCAATGTACATTTTTGGTATCCTCGCTTATGGTGTCCTTTGTTGATATGGCTCATCACACCGCAAGCAGCCGGACATCAATACTATCTATACCTCTTTGTCCTAATAGCACTCGTAAATCTGCGATATATGGAACCAGAAATATAGACACAATTTTAATATCAACTTGAATCTCATGAGCATTCGTGCATTATAGCCATCTAATCCAGACTCAATCCGACTCAACTAACCACGATCAAACCTCCTCCTAACCCTACCCTCACAATGCTACTAACTATAAACCAATACTCGACTGCGACACAGGACATAATAAACTTGACTGACCGGATCTTCAACCGTTTACCGGACGACGAAAAAAAAGATTTCATGCGAGATGCGGTGGAGAACTACGCTACTATGTGGAACGAACGTAAGATGGCAGTGGATAGCAATGGGAAGCGCATCCCAAAAGATCCTGGGGGAAGTGATATTATGGTTGGGCCGATGCGAGCGCATCCATCTTCAAAAATCATGTCCTCGGAGTAAGTTCTCTAGTGCTTAGCTTTGAGAGATGGTTGGTGGGGCATTATGAGGTGGAAAAGACTAATGTGGTAATGAGTTGTAGCCCAGAGATCATGGCTACACTTGACGCGTGCAGAGATGTCTGGAATGCGACTGATTCCAATGATCCTCTATATGGTGACCTTAGCGTGAGTATCATCTCATCTCCATTGTCTCATCGATATCTTCAAAGCTGACTAACATCACCTCTCAACTACAGACTCTCATGACAGCTTGGACATCCGCAAACTCTCTCAAGCAAATCCATCGCTACCTCGACAACCGACAACCCAGCCTCCCAGAGTCATTCACCGAGGACGACTTCGTGAAACTTCCGGAGAAGCAACCAAACAGTAGGACCGTCTCGCTGAAGGAAGAGTGGTTGTTGCGCCAGTTCTGGATTCGCTTTTTGCATCTGCCGGGCCTAATTTACGTGAAGGCTGATAAGCCGGAGGTTCTAAATCTGGATCGTCTTGAAAGACTGGTCACATTTTGGGGGATGGGAGTTGCGCTTTGTCAGTTGATATGAATCTTGTCTACTCATCGAGATTGCATACCGAGGAAAAGTTTTTATGCTGACCTCGATTGTTGATTGATGAGCAAAGGCTAATGAAGATTAGTGCAGAGAGAGATGAACGCATCGACAGCAAATGCAAATGATGATGGATACACCATGGCCACTAGAAGCAAATACCAGTATGTTCTGCTAATTCTTTTCCTTCTCTCTCTTAGGTGAAGCTGTGGGCTAACTTCGAGGACGCAGCGATTGGATCTTTGAATGTCGCCGAAGGATCCAGGATGCATTAGAAGATGTCGCAAAGCTGATGCATGCTAACCCACCCAGTCTGGATCCACGTTTGCAACCGGTGGTAAGCACTACATTTGCGATTTCCCTTTGCAGGAGAGTTGAGTATAGCAGTGAAAATTGTACAGTTTTAATTTGAGTTTCATCACTAGATTCCTAAGACGTTAGCTGGGAGGGAGCAAAATCGCGCGGTAAATATGAGTGGTGGAATGAACACATATATTCTTGTGACTGCGATGCTGAAGGTTAGTCTTTGTTTACGTCTGGAGTGGTTGAATATTGACCTATCTTGTGCAGAGGTTGAATGAGCATCTCGTAGCTATGCCGGAAGAGCGTCTGATACTTGATTTGTTGGATAAGGAAGATTCGTTTGAGAGGAAGCTTGCTGTTGAGTAAGTGCTCTTCCGCCATATTCCACCGTCTTAATGACCATAATGGATGATCGCTAATATACTACGCAGACATGTTGAGGATAAGCTGATCAACAAACAAATTTCAGTGTTTGATGATGGTAAGCTCATGCTTTCGATCATCTAATCTAGCTTAATCTTGCTATCATTTGCCATATGGAAAGATCTATATGTATCAACGTAGCGACCTAAGACTCGAGAAGATAGATTAACCTTGAAACAGAAAACATATCATCTAGATATATCGGCAATGTGTTTCCGTCGCTCATGGTTGAGCATACAGCTCGTTACGAGAAGTTCATATATAAGATCGTCCCCGACATCTCGCTTGTGAATCGCCAAAGGCGAAATTTCAGACTGTTCCGAGATTGGCGGGGCGTGCGACCTTGGTGGGTATTTTATTGTTTGGTTCTTGCGCAGAAAAATCCTTCGATTCATCATATGAAAAATGCTCACTACAAGCAGGAGGCAAATCTGGCACCTGTACAACAGCTCTCATGCTGGAAATGAATGGCAAGCGGAAGCAATCATGGATTTCCGTTCTCACAATACCCTCCCGAAGCCGGGGGCAGGACGATCCACGAGCCTCACAGCGCGTTACAGCATCTTTCCCTACCTGTTTGCTTTTAAGCCAGTCGACATCGCGGACCCAGCGAAACTGGCTGAGACGAAGGCTATGCCAGAAGGATGTCCGATCTGTGCGCAGCAATTTGTAGGTGGTAATGGCTTTGCCAACACGGTCATGCAGCTTCATTGTGATCACGTATACCATGTCAGCTGTATATTTGAGCAATGGGACCAGGAGGGCAAATACCTGCATCGGTGTCCTTTGTGCAATGCTACCTCCCATTTGAATTATAGGAGCATGGGAATCAAGCCAGAGCATACACCTGACGACCAATTTGTACACAATGTTTTTGGATGGGACATCCGGCAGCCGGCAGATGATATCTGGGTCGCTGCTAACTTCAACGTGAAGATGGTGGCCAGTACATATGATATTGATCCCGAACCTGCGCCAGAGACGGCCCTAGGTGTCATGTCGGAGTACTGGAAGCAAGAGAATATATATATCAACGCGCTTGAGCAGGTGAATCTTGACACCATTCGCTGGAACCAGGTGAACTTTGAAGCTGGTGCGACGAGCACACTTCGAGGGCCAAAGTGGGATCACATTAACAGATCGTTAGACCAGACGTGGGCTGTGGCAGCGGGTGGGATGACGCCAAGACAGTTCATGGAGAAGTTCAAGCCACTGAACATGCAAAGACAGGTGAATAGACTTATAGAGCAAAGAGCAGCAGCGGAGCGACTAGCAGCCGAGCGAGCAATAGAGGAGCAAGTCACAGCAGAGCGAGCGGCAGCGAGGCGACGTGCACCGGTGAGAACCCCTCAACCGACGACAGAGAATATTTCACTCCCAAGGGTGTTGCGTGGGTCGAGATTGCTGGATATGCCGCTTGCTGAGGCGGCGAGGTTGAGGAGGCATAGGCGGATAAGAGATAAAGCGAGGAGAGGTTTAGTAGCAGCATTTGGGCAGGGAATAGCAAGTTTGCCCTAAGTGAGGCAGCAGAAGGTGAGAGTTGAAGGTAAATAGATTTGGTAGTTATATTATGATATTTGAGGACATTGTATGCTTCGCTTGAGACCAGAGGAATATACTTATATAGAATTGTTCATGCGGCACTTGTGGTTAAAGTATAGTAATGACCGCAATCACAATGTTTAAATTCAACTAGAATGGACATTTGGGATCCTCAGACCATTTAATTAAAGCCTAACAGGGAAGCCACTTAGCAGGCTTACTTAGGAGGTAGTATCAGAGGCCGAAAACTTAGCTATAGTGGTAGAAGATCATGGCTTCACCACTGTAAAACGGCGTTAAAGAAGAACAAAACATATTCTAGTAAAAATAATACCAAAACAGCGATCTAACAGTAGACTTGCCACAATTCAGCGCCCCCATCCCTCAAGCACCCTCAACACAAAGCACACCTCTATATCGCATTTTCCCATTTCCCATCTTCTCCACGGCTTGCCGCATGCCCTCCTCCGTGAAGGCAAACCTTTCAATGACAGGTTTGATTCCATTCCTGGCTGCAAACTCCAGCATGTTCTGGTGAACGTGACGTCCTGCGACGAGAGAGGAGCGAAAGTTGTAGTTGTCGAAGAAGAATGGGAAGGAGGGTAGGGTGATGGGCTCTGTGGGAGCAGAGAGTGCCATGATATTGCCTTGACGGGAGAGGACGTCTTTACGCATGAATCTGTTGTTTGACTTTCATTAGATCTGGGCAGCTTTTCATTCCAATCGGAGAACATCGAAGAGAAATGGACTGTGAAAGGAGGGCAAGAGAGAAGAGAGAGAAGAAAGAAGACTCACTTCGACCAATCTGGATACCTCCCACTAGTAACAATCAACAAATCAACCGGCTTCTTAATCATCTCCGGACTCTCAAGCAAATAAAATTCATCCGCTCCAAAGTTTCTCGCTTCAGTCTCCTTACTTGCAGATGTACTAAACACAATCGTCTCATAGCCAAGCTTAGAAGCGAATTGAATGGCGAGATGACCGAGACCACCAATACCGATAACACCAATACGATCGCCTGGTTTGGCAGATGAGGTGATGGCATTGTAGACTGTCGAGCCGGCGCATTGGAGTGGGGCGGCGTCTTCGGAAGCCATGTTGTCAGGAATTTTGTGGACGTAGGATTCAACGCCGATGTCTGAATGAATAATGAGCTTTCGATTTTCTGGATTTAGAAGAGCGACATACAGTAGTCTCCAAATGTGCCACTATTATAATCTGCCTCACCAAAGATGTTTCTCTCATAGCAAGAGATATCCTGGCCTTTGGTACAGTACGAGCAATGACCACAGCTCTGTTGCTCATTAGCACCGCCGTCTTTTCATGCTATGGATCACTCACATTTCTCAAATAACCCCCACCAGCCCTATCACCAACCTTCAACAGCGTAACTGCACTTCCAATCTTCTCCACAACTCCAACACCCTCATGACCTAACGCAACGCCTAGAGGAATCATATGAACATCTGAGCCGCATAGCGAGGAATGTGTTATTTTGATCAGCACTTCTTTCGGACCGAGCTCAGATGGAATATCGACCTCAGTCTTCTTGACTGCACCTTCAACCCCACGGTATACAGAGTTCTTCATATTGCGAAAATGTAGAGAGGAGGAAAGTAGAAAAAACGAAGTCTGAATGTATGAAAGATTCTAGGATACTCAATATCGATTGAGAAGTTCAGATACTCTTATACCTCACTTCATGTTGAATTATCGTAAGCGAGCACACTAAGGGTAGCATTGAGGCCTCGTGCATCCTGCTTCAAGTCCGATGTTAAGGGAAATCTGTAGGCCGTGATAGCATACAAGTCTTGAGTTTTTTGAAATCATAATTTCCGATTGGTAGATGTAGCCATTTCTAGAACTTGGCAACATAGCATAGGAACAGAGGATTTCAATTCTTCTACCAATGCGTTTTTACCTTTCCCCGCTATTGCTTAGTACTCAACTTCTATTCTTCCTGTATTGAGACAATGAACAACCTCATGAAACCAATGAGATCTGGCCGCTTATCATGACTGACCCAGCTTTAATTCTGTATATGCAGCTAAACTCGATCGCGACAGCAGTGAGTAGTAATCGCAGGAGAGGATAAAGTGACACGCATGCTTTGCCAAGAAAATTTGGGCTGAATTGTGCTTCGTAAGAAAGATCTTAATCAGCAAACAATGCAGCAAAGAATATCAACCTTCAACCAGTAAATGAATGGGAACGGATAAGCTATTCCTTTATCGTATGATCATAATATAAGCTTTTCGTACCCCGTAGCCCCTCGTTATCACCGAGGCCCCAGAGTTTCGAAGGCATAAAATATGATTCTCAAGATCTCCCTCGCCTCCATTGTCCCCATGAAACAAATCATCAATCCGTGTCTGAATCCAAAAATTCTGCCCCCGAAAGCGCATGGTTGTAATCATCTGCCAAATCATCGTATGCTAGATCATGTTCGTCGTATTCATCAAGATCTTCGGTTCCTCTAGGGGGAATATCTCTATATGATGGGCAGCCTCGAGCACGCATCATTCTACTGACTAAAAACCATTCGTTCACGGCTATGAAACCGTTCTCCTCGATGGTGAAGGCTGCATAGGCAGGGTTTTGTTGAAATTGTCGGAGAATTCGAACTCTTCGTGCTCTCTTTCTACAATAGATTGATGCATCCTCGAAACGCTTGGTGAATCTTTCGTTGAACTGAAATCGACTGGTTTCGTTTCTATCCTGTACTTCCCAGGGCTGATATGCATCTCCCGAATTTTGCACGACCCATGCGTCTCTGTATCTGTTGTAAAGCATCTCCTCTCCAAAGAAATGATTATAAAGACTTCTCCAATCACTTCGAATCTCCAGAATATGATGATTGACTTCCATTCGTGGAATTGGTGTATCGTTGAGGGTACTGTTGACACGCACGTAGTGTCGTGGAGATTCGACAGCAGTCTTCATTGTATACATCCTCAATGGCTTACACATCAATTGTTTATACTCCAGAGGGCTTTTCAGCTTGAAGACTGCCTGGCTATCACCATCTTCTAGATGGCTATACTCGAAGATTGCATCTAGATTCACCACACGTCCCTCGTCGTTATAGTGTTCACCTGCGATGTAAGCGGCGTTCTGAGAGGCAATGGGTCATGATACCTAGATGGATCTCAATCTTTGTGTTTGGCAGATACTTGGTTTTGAAGATGAACTCAATAGCGTTCTTGAAAGCTGTCGAGACGGCACGACAGGAGATCCAAGCAGTCGGCAGAGCATAAGAAGCTACCCAAGGCTCTGGATTGTCGTCCCATAAATTCTCAAGCACCTTATGCCAGATCTCCTGTGGAAGAGGAGGACATAGTTTTTCTGCCATGCTTGGTACATCTGCGATCGTGTAGTTGTCGCAGTGTCGAGATGTCGAAAGGCGGGGTTGTGGCTTGGTAGGAAGGGCATGGGTTTAGTTTCAATTGTCTCAGAGCTCGAAATGACCCAAAAGCAAAGATCTATTTCCATTGTATGCCATACAATTGCAAGAAACAATGCAGCCAATAGTCGGTTCATTTTTCGAGGGAAAACAACGAAATCAGCTCCTCTGAGGACATTGAAAAATGTACATTGCAAGGCATATGATATTGCATCGCAGAATCGGCCAAGATGGCTATCAAGAAATGGCATTTCAATGGATGCTTTGAAGGTCTCTGTACAGCTCAGAAAGTTATCTGTAAATCTAGAAGACCTTCATTATCGTCTAGCTTTTCGTAGGACCCGCTCCTAGGTTACAGCTGGTATCTCACGGGCATGAGAGGCTGCCATGGTGTTGACTGGTACTGGCTGGAAAGTCACCTCAAAGCTTGATTCTGTTAACAATAGATGTCAATATAGAAATTGGACGTCAACGTACTCTACAAGCTTAGATAATGTACTAGATGTTAATGTCTTGATAGACGCTCGACATAAGCTTTAGCATACTAGTGTCAAATGCGTCAAAACGAGACACGAAACGCGAAGTCATGTGCCAGACCCCTTCGAAGCATCAATTGCAATGCTCTGACACAACATCTTCTCACATAAAAGACTTGATGAGACTGGAATCTTGAGTATGGTTTGTGTCCTCTATTTCTTCATAGTTTTGGTGCTTTGACTACAACAACTGAAGCCCTTCCATTAGGCATTGAGGTCATTCAAACAACAGATTCAGAGTCACTTCAACCAGAAAGATGCCCAACACCACTTTTGTTGGCTCATCGTATACTATTGCGTTCTATTCAATTGAAACTACTCTGGCTACACATTCACGCATCTATCATACACCGAATTCGAGCAAGAAAACCCAACAGATACTCTCTTGTTGGCGTACGAAGATCTCAGGAGTATCTTGTATTCGTTATGGTGAGAAGGGAAACCAGATAGTTAATACTACCTCAAGTTTAAAGACTCAGACTGACTATACAAGTGCTTAAGGTTTCAACTTCACATACTGTGACCTTGAGCTAGCTGCGTCAGAGGTGTAACTCTCCCATTGACACCTGGGATTAGAAAATGCGAATCCAGATAGATGATACGAGGAATGTTGCATCTCTCCCCAAGATTGAGAAATCAGATGTGGTTATGAGTGCGCATTCTGTTGAAAGGTATCTATCTCTTACAGCAATCGCTGGCAAGAGTCTAAGTATCAGCTTACCACTCCTGTCTCATCTTCTCTTCTCATCGGTGGTTTTAATCTCACTCCTTTTTCAGTCTTGGCCCCCAAGATCCCCTAACGTTAAAATTGGGCCATCCTTCGACTCAATACTTCTCGACAACCAATCGCCACGATATGGAAAGATGGAGCCTGGCTTCACGAATCAGCCAGTCAATTCACCAGCAAGCGTGGGGAAAAGCTCATTATTTCTGGCAGTCACCAATCCAAGCACAAAATAACCAAGTGCCAGAACAGTTACATGACCAAATGGGAATTTCCCTCGCTTGCCCAACCCAAGCATCAACTAAGCTGGGAAGCTCACTAGTCAACTAGCAGGATCTGATAACGCTTTCCCTCGTCGCGCCAAGCTCGGCATCAAAGCAGAGTTTTCAACAGAATGAAGCATTATTGGCTTATCCTGCAAACGGATGATGCACACACAAGGATTCAAAGCACCAGCGTCGTGGCCCAAACACAAGACAAGAAAGACGGGAAAGCTTTTCATCTCGTAATCTTATCAGATCATCTCTGATGTGTCGGATGATCTGATCTGATTTGTTGGGTTGGTGTGATTGGTTTGGATTCTAATGGTGTGGATGAAAGGTGGAGAGATGGCGCGGATCTGATTAGATGTGGTTTAGATTATCGTACCTAGTCTCCGTGAGACGGCGATGCTTGTGGACTAGGAAGGTGGAATTTTACCAATGGGGTGACACTATTAGTGCTGGGATCTTTCGAAATTTTGATAGTGGGGAATTGCACATTGCTTTTGAGGATGTTCCCGTCCATCGGTTACGGTTCTTCAAATGGGTCTTTGGTGAGCAAGACAGAGTGAGAGGAATTGCACATTGCTCTTCTTCTTGGTCTTTCTTGGGTGGCTTTTTTCTGCTTGATGAGAGAAAGAGAGACTCCGAAGTCGCTGTCTGTTCTTGCTTGGCTGGTGGTTTGGATACCCCCACAAGTACTGTAGATCATGAGTGGATTAAGGTACGTACAGATGCTTCTTTTTTTGCTTGGTTATTGATGTTAGTTGTGGTGATGGTCTGGTTGTGAGGATTTGGTAGGTTAATGAGAAGCAAAGGAGCTTCTGGTATCGTTTGGTGCTGAATGAGTTTATCAGTATTTCGGTCTTGCCCTTCGATATTGGTATATTGCGTTGGCATGTCAAACAATATAACGACCATTTGCGCAGCTGTTGATGTCAACAATGACAGATAAAAGCCAACATGAAGATTATCTATTGATCAGATTAGATCCAGCTGGCGGATATTGAAAAGCACCCCATGGCGTCCATAATCCACTCATTCCTCCACCACCAACACGGCACATCACATCCTTACCTAGAGTGGGTTTCAACCTGCCAAGGCATTCATATGCACACCAGAGCTTCCATGTAGCCAATTACAGCAACAAAAGCCATATTCCATCCGGTATGGCGCCCATAGTTTTCGTCTTCCTCCTCCGGTTTTTACCTAACTATTGCAAGCTTGTCCTCGGGCCGCATGAGTGAGTTATTACATGTGGATATACAGGCCTAGTGACTGCACGAGAGAAGCTAGAGCCAGCTCCCTGGGTTGGGTCCGCAATGCATAGGTGGGTCTCAGTTGAGAGTACTAGTATCCGAGGTTCGCCTGCATTTCAAGCATGAGCTTCTGTGCATTCTGTGGTACATTGTGTGTTCGAATCGACAATCCGCAAAGATGACGCTCACTTCTCGCTTCAGGACAAAGTTCACTCGACAGAACACTGAGAGTGCCATCACACCAATTGAAACATCATTGGGAAATCGGGATGAGAAGAATCCTGGACACGTCGCTACTGGTTCTGGCGGGGACGATAACATCTCGCCTCATGTCCGTCAAGATCCTGGTTCAGAAGGTGTGTTGGAAAAAGATCTCCTCCCGAGTGAAGATGCACAGAATGGAGTTCAGAAGATCGAGGCTATTACTTTGACATGGACGAAACCTATGTTGATCCTCATGTTCTGCTTGTAAGTTCCTTACGCCGATGTATGCACAAATATTAACTAAATAGGATGTGGCTTCTCTACATGACCAATGCATTACAATCATCCATCTTGAACAGTTTGGTTCCATTCGCTACTAGCGAGTTCGATACTCATTCTCTGTTGACTGCTATCTACATTGTCTCCAACGCCATGACAGCAGCGCTATATATTCCGCTCGCCAAGATTTTGGATCTCTGGGGAAGAGCTGAGGGGTTTGCATTGATGATTGCGTTTGCTACATTGGGATTGATTCTCATGGCTACGAGTAATGGAATTACTACTTTCTGCGTTGCCCAGGTACGATCGCAGCAGTTTTCAAAAGAATCCGCTAATCAAATAGGTCTTTTACTCTATCGGTTTTGGAGGCCTCACTTACAGCATTGATGTTATGACTGCAGATGTGTCGAAGCTCAAGAACAGAGGATTGGCATATGCTTTCACTTCCTCGCCATATATGATTACTGCTTTCTTGGGACCCAAGGCTGCAGATAGTTTTTACTACCATGTCAGTTGGCGATGGGGATTCGGTGTTTTTGCTATTGTTCTGCCGTTTGTCGCATCACCTATGTTTGTGCTGTTGAAGTATAATGAGAAGAAAGCCAAGGCTCAAGGACTATTGGTCAGGGAGAAGAGTGGCAGGACTTTGGGACAGAATCTGTGGCATTATACCATGGAATTTGATCGTATGTCCCCATTCAACCTTATCCAAATCCCAAACAAAGACAACGCTAACAGATCCAGTCTTCGGCGTATTCCTCTTCGCGTCAGGTTTCACCGTCTTCCTTCTCCCCTTCACACTCGCAGAAACTGCCCCTAACGGCTGGAAAACCCCCTACATAATCGCCATGATTGTCGTTGGTTTCGTCACTCTCGCCATCTTCTCTCTATATGAAGGCTTTTTCGCACGACACCCCTTCCTCGACGCTAAGCTTCTCGCAAACCGCACTGTGATCGGTGCCTGTCTGCTGGACGCTACATATCAAGTCTCCTACTACTGCTGGGCCTCATACTTCACCTCCTTCCTGCAAGTCGTCAACAACCTCACTCTCGCCGAAGCCGGTTACGTCTCCAACACCTTTGACGTGGTCTCCGGACTTCTCCTCCTATTCGTCGGCTTCGCCATCCGCAAGACTGGCCACTTCAAATGGCTCCTCTACTTCGCTGTCCCACTTTACGTTCTTGCTCAAGGCTTGATGATCTACTTCCGCCAACCAGGAGGCTATATAGGATATATCGTCATGTGCCAGATCTTTATCGCCGTCGGTGGATCCATCTTCATCATCTGTGAGCAGGTCGCTATCCTGGCTGCATCAGACCATCAGCACATTGCTGCTGTGCTGGCATTGCTGTATGTCATGGGCAATATTGGTGGTGCGATTGGCAATGCGATCTGTGGTGCTATTTGGACGAATACGTTCCCCAAGGCATTGATGATGTATCTGCCTGAAGAGGCTCTGGCGGATTTCGATAACATTTATGGAGATTTGGCTACGCAGTTGAGTTATGAAGTTGGGAGTGAGACGAGAATTGCGATTCAATTAGCGTAGGTTTCTCTCCTTCTTGGCGGTTATATTTTGGCTAATGGTGTGATAGATATGGCTACGCACAAAAGCGTATGTTGATTGCAGGCACAGCAGTCATTTCGCTAGCTTTCGTCTACATCTTGCTGATTCGCAATATTGATCTGAGGAAAGTACCTCAAGTCAAGGGAACTGTTTTCTGAGTGGATGGTTGTTTGGTATTAATTGGAAACGAATGGAGTGGGAGAGGGTTGATGTATTTGGTGGTGGCATTTGATGTTGTTGATAATGTCGAAAATTACGAAAATTGGGCGAGTATTAGTTGGTGATTGTATATCCGCTAGAGCAAAGATGTGGATAAGCTGGGAGTAATATATATCTATTAGAGTACTTTATATACCCTACACTCTTTCTTTACTTAAGTTTTGTTCCTCCGACTTGGAATACTACCTATTTGTAATTCGCTTATTCTAGTATTAGTTGCTTATTCTAGTATTAGTTCACAATTTATTGGCATGAATTAAATCATTCTTGCCGACTTTCAACTTCTATTCCACTACTTTACTAGATCAATCGAAAGAGTTGCCTGAGCTCCACAAGTCTTAGCTTGAACGAGCATGTATAGTAGCACTTGTGTTCAGCTGTCATTCTCTTCCGGACTGACGGATTTCCTGATTAGGAAAGCCGAAGCTGACATGTGTGACGAAATATTTTGTGGGGTTCGCACTGAGCTCTGGCTCTCGTGTTTGTTCTGTTGATTCTTTTCAATGATTTGCTATATTTTTAAATGGCGAGTCTATGCAGACGTGAATAGATATAGATAATCGAATCCGAACACAGAATATATTGTAGCCAGCAATATATTGCCAGCAGAAGAATGAATTCATACAGAAAGGAGGGGGTTAATTCGCACAAGCCTCCAAACAAAAACTACCCCGCATCGCCACATCCGTAACCCAAGCTGAAGAAAACAGAATATTTCCCGCTTCGACCCTCAACCCCTCCATCATGCACATACATCATGCAGGCGACCTTAGAGATGTTCTTGTCAATCCAATCAAGGGGTCTCAAGCACACGCGACAGCGTTCGTCTCCAAAGTTGTGAGAGAAGACACTTTATGGCACATATGCGGTGTAAACTACTGTCGGTATGTCAGCGTTTAAGAGGGAGTCATGCTGGCGGAACTACAGACGTAGGTAGGAATGAGACTAGGGAGATAAGTAGCGGTTGCGGATATAAGCTTCCTTGTGGACAAGTGAGGGGAGTGGAGAGTGCATAAAGACAAGAGGCTCGAAGCATTGATCAGCGTTATCCAACCTTTATTTTTCTCCCCCAAAGCTTGTAGTTTACCACTTCTCGACATTCTTCTTGACTACTATTTTTGTATCAAATCATTGAGCTCAGTACATCAGATTTGAGTCTACTAGTGAAGTGAGCCGAGCTAAGAACACACTCAAGATGAGCCATACTCTCCGTGTCCTACCCCGCTTCACTCGTCGTTGTCTTTCACTCAATACAAAGACAACTCAAGTACCTATTATCGCTCGCTCATTCTCTGCTCTTCGTCCTCTAGCAAGTCCTACCCCGATCAAGAATTCATCTGGTTTGTCCACCTCCTCTATACTCAACATCACGTTTTTCGCAATATACGTAAATATTACTAACACTACTTCAGCCCCTACAGTAACTGGAAACTCCATCCCAAATAAAGAAGGCACAGATTCATACTTAGGCACATCAAATCGTCTACCGGAATTCAATCTCTCGGGCAAAGTTGTAATTGTCTCTGGTGCAGCAAGAGGGTTAGGATTGGTACAAGCGGAAGCCCTTCTCGAAGCTGGTGCCATTGGTATCTCTATATCCTCCCAGTCCTTATATAAGAACTAATAATCCCAGTCTACGCACTCGATCGGCTCCCAACTCCCTCTCCGCAATTCAGCACAATCCAATCCCGCGCCGAAACCACACTTTCCACATCCCTTCACTACCGACATCTTGACGTGCGGGACGTCTCAAAATTAAACACAATCGTCGAGGAAATAGCCACTAAGCATGGCCGTCTAGATGGTCTCATTGCAGCTGCCGGTATTCAGCAGGAGACGCCTGCGCTTGATTATAGTGCTGAAGATGTCGATCGTATGATGGGCGTTAATGTGACAGGTGTGTTCATGACTGCCCAAGCGGTCGCGAGGCAGATGGTTAGATTGGAGTGCCAGGGGAGTTTAGTGTTGATTGCTAGTATGAGTGGAACTGTTGCTAATCGGGTATATTATTCTTTTCCTGTTCTTCCTCCTCACTTTCCACTCTCAAAAGCGAAATAAGCGAGATTTCAACTTACACCTTCAAGGGTCTCATCTGCCCTGCCTACAACGCTTCCAAAGCCGCAGTGCTACAACTCTCTCGAAATCTAGCCGCTGAATGGGGTCAACATGGTATCCGCGTCAACACTATCTCGCCTGGGTACATCGTCACAGCGATGGTGGAGAATTTGTTCGTGACGTTTCCGGAAAGGAGAGAGGAATGGCCGAAACAGAATATGTTAGGGAGGTTGAGTAGGCCTGAGGAGTATAGAGGTGCTGCGGTCTTTTTGGTTAGTGATGCAAGTAGTTTTATGACCGGAAGTGATTTGAGGATTGATGGGGGACATTGTGCTTGGTGAGGTGCAAGTGAGTTGGTAAAAGTTGGGACGTGTCGGTTGGATTGTTTGGATTGTACCGTGTTCGGTGAAAGGAGAAATGTTGTAGAAGCTCATTGAATAGAGAGGAGTAGGATTGAGTGGAACTGTACGAAGTGTGAATGAGGCGAACTAAACTCGCCTGATCCCACTCGTCGCTTCCTTTCAATTTCATTGTTTAACTTCATCGTCATTTCCTCCTGCATGAATCTCTACCTAACACTATACCTTTCAAGTTTCTCATCATAAAGACGAAACCAAATCAAATAAAACACAACACAATGTCTCATTCCGAGATCCCTCCCAGGCAAATTCTCACCCCCTCGATCCTCCCGAAAGCCAACAAAGTCATCTTCTCCGACGCCTCATTCTTCACGTCAAACCCCCCATCCCTTCCAACACCCACTGACATTCGGGAAAATAACAAACCAGGGCCCACCACTCATCAATCCAAATTCGCCTACTTCCCCAGTCTGAATCTATGTGTCAAGTACGGTCCCAACGTCACAGTAGCAGAAGGACAATGTCTTTGGGCTGTCAGGTATTTGTGTCCGAGTGTACCGGTTCCAGAGATCTATGCCTGGTGTGAAGACCAGGGAGAGACGTTTCTCTACATGCAGTTCATTCAAGGGAAGACGTTGAAGGAGGAATGGAGCGGGTTGGAGGATGAGGAGAGATATTTCGTTTGTACACAGTTGAGAAAGATCTTTGATAATTTGAGATCATTGAAGCAAGATCCTAGTGATCTATTTATTGGTTAGTTTGTCGAGGTGTTTGGAATTACGCTGATGGAACTAGGTACAATCAACCGCCAACCAGCACAAGACCACACATTCGCTTCCAATCCTCCAAAGGGTATATTCACTACGGTCCCCGAATTTCACACATGGTTTTCTGGCGTTGAACCTACAAACCTCGACTGTCCATGGCGGTTGGGTCTTCTAGATAACTCACCTATCGTTTTCACACACGCGGATCTGAGTCGCAATAATATCATGATCTCATGGGAGAATGAGACACCTCGAATCGTTGCAATTTTGGATTGGCATCAGGCTGGTTGGTATCCGGCACCATGGGAGTTTTATAAAACGGTTTGGAGGATGACTACAGGAGGTTGGAAAATGGGCCTTATTTTGGAGTTTTTGGAGGCTTTTAGGGGTGGTGTCTGTTGGAAAAAGTTTATGGATAAGTTTGGTAATTGAGTAGTGTTAGTATTGGTATATTATAGTGAAGTATTTCATACTTTGAGTTCTGTATAACTGTTTAGTCGACTTGATAGATTTTGTTTTATCTTTCTCTACCATCATTTCTAGTATAAAGCTCGCTCAAATCAAGTCATAAACTAGACGCGCTCTTACATTATGAGACTCTATTCAATAGAATTGCTCCCATATGTGTTCTCGTTGTCGTTGAGGTTTATGTTTATATTCTGTGTTTAGCGAGACACACTGAACTCTGCTGAAGGAAAGAATGCAAAGACTCAAGATAGCAAATGTTACTCATCTTATACTCAGTTTTTTTATTGTCTTCTAAGACCATATACTCTCAAGATTAAAATCCAAAGAGAGAGAGACAGAGATAAATACGAATCCGATCCATTCCGTCAGCCGGGATTCGGAAACCCGAACCCCGCCACTCTCTTTTATGACCTCCCAACACCCACCTCCATTCTCCGGACTCAAAATCTCAATTCCGCCGTCAATTTCTTATACCTGTATGTCAAAGTCACTTGCGAATCATGGCTAGCACACCCTCTTCGAATTCAAAAACCGGTTCGGTCCCGTTGAAAGCCGCGCAATATGGACGGGCGTGTGCCGGATGTGCGAAAGCGAAATGTAGATGCTTGACGAGGAGTGGAAGTGTGGCTTGTGAAAGGTGAGTGATTGTTTGATGGTAAGACTCTGTTGAGACAGGTTCTGATGTTGGTTAGATGTATAAGACTAAAGATATCTTGCGTTTCGTCCGATATTACGAGGAAACGAGCTACAAAATCAGTAGTGAATGCGAGACTGGAAGAGAAAGTCGATGGAATTCTATCTTTGCTCAAATCTCATTCTACACCTGATACTCACTCTACGCCTGACTCTCACTCTATCACGGCATCTGAGAGTGGAAAGGGAACGGACTTCTCGCTTCATGGATTGGAGTTTCGCTTGCATGACGATGCTGATGGTGATCGAGATGTGGCGTCTGAGGCTGCAGCGACACTTGATACGAATATTAGGAATTTTGCAAATTTTAGCTTCATGGGTACGGCATCAGCTGAAGATTCGTTGGATGTTCAATCGAAAGGAAATTCCTATACCTCGCATTCATCTCCTTGGTCGCAATGTAATACGCCATTGTCATCGAGATCATCAACTTTTGAGCTACAGATATCACCTGAAGACGCTGACAGATACCTTCACTATTTTCGTACCGAGTTCTTACCTGGCTTTGCTTTTGTTCATATAAATCAACACACTACAACGAGGGAGCTCGAACAAACGAGGCCTTTCTTGTTTCTTGCTATCATGACGGTCGCGTCACCCTCGGCTACTGTTTCGCCACAGAGAAAAAGATTGGGAGATGAGATTAAGCGGCGAGTTGCAAGGGAAATACTTTCTGATCAGGAGGGGAATCTGGATGTATTTCTCGGTTTGCTTGTCTTTCTTACTTGGTTAGCTGATACCTTTTATCTGGTGATTAGAGTATTGATTTGAATCCAGGGGACATGATCAACTTCTCGCTACGCATCTTGCTTCGAGATTCACCCAATTAGCCATCTCAATGATGTTTGATTTACGTCTGAACAAACCACCTTCAAAAGAGACGGCTACGTATTCGATTTTCAATCTTGGTGCTCATGATGGGAAGGGACATTTGGAGAGGACGATGGAGGAAAGGAGAGCGCTGCTTGGATGTTGGATGTTGAGCTCATTGTATGTGATTTGGAGCATTAATTTACTTTGAGTGTCTCGCACAATACATTTTACCCACACTAATTCGATCATCTAGTACGTCTTGGTATTTCGTCAAGATAGACCCCCTGCAATGGACATCATATATGGATGAATGTGTCGATATGCTTTCTGCAAATCCCGAATGCCCAGCTGATACAGTCTTCGTGGCACAAATCCGTCTTCAACTTCTAGCTGAGAAGACTGCGCAATTTGCTTCGTCAATTTCGAAAATTGGGCTCGGTGGATCGGAGAACGTGAAAGCGTCGGTACCGTTTTATATTCATGCTTTGAATGCTGAGTTAAATCAGATCAAGCGAGGAATATCTGCTGTCGATCAGGAAAATGGTATGCTTTCCCCATGGTCTCGTTATTTGGATGGCAGTCGTGGAGGCAAGACTAACAGCCACAGTAACTCTCCAATCCTACATCCACCACACCAGCCTCTCCATATCCGCCCTCGCCCTCTCCCCAACATCAGCACTTACATCCCCCGCATCATTTCTAACAACCAGCTCACGACTCGCCTCACTGACACTCTGTCTCACATCCCTCGCCCAATTCTTCACTCTCTATTTCGCCATTCCTCCAACATCATACCCCACTCTCGCCTTCCCACGCTTCACGCATCTTGCACACTCAATAGTTGTGCTATATCACTTGACTGTGCTGGAGGAGGAGGGTTGGAACAGGAGAGGTGTTAAGGAGGTATGTGATGTTGAAGATGTGTTGAGAGGCTTGGTGGGTATTTTTGGGCAAATGACTGCTGGGGATGGGGTAAAGGCGGGGCCTGGGGAGATTAATATGCCTGCTAAATTGGCTTGGATATTTGAGAGAGCCGGGGTGTGGGTCAGAGGGAAGCTGGCTGTTATTGAGGCGAAAGAGAGAGTTGCTGATGGTATTGTGAATGGGAATGTCGTAGAGGGAACGGTGAGTCAGGAAGATGTTTTTGGTGGTTTAGGAATAGGAGATGGTGTTGGTACAGGACTGGATTTTGGAGGGGAGGATGTTGCGATGATGAATGCGTTTGATGACGCGTGGTTGAGTGATGTTCTTGGGCCGTGGAGTTATGACTTCATGTGAATTTTTAGCTGGAGATATGGAGGTTCTCAAAGATTGAGTTTGAGAGTGTAACATAAGAAGAAGACTGTCTTCTGGTAGAGGTGTTTGATTAGACGTGCTAGATCTCTACTCTGTTCATAGAATTGATTGTAAAATATGAAACCATCACTGCTCTTCGAGGGTTAAAGCGTCAGATCTTGAGTTGAAGCATTACCAGCGGATATATCTCTTACTAGCACAGAGAGTTATGCGTGGTAGACATGCAGTCTCGTTATGTCAGAGCTCGCTTAACTCAGCGCATCTGACGTGTGAAATGACTTGATAATAAGATTGATTTATGGGAGGTATTTGTATTCTTAGCTTCTTTTGCAGCTGAAGTATCTCAAAAAATCACTTTGAACTGCAGTCGAACAGTGATGACGCAAGTTCGGTGCAAAATTTTCAACTTCAAACCTTATGTCAGGACGAAGACAGGGTCTTCGAGGCTGTAATTCCGCTTCAATAGGAAAAGTTTAATGCTTAACTTGCAACCCTTGTCTCCTGATATGAATAGCTTGTGTGAGAAAGATGGCGTAAACGTGTCGAATGCTAATAACGTGCCAGTGACTACAGGCAAGAAAACAAAATTGATTGTGAATAGCGTCATGCATATTCTGCCAAGATATACTCACCAGCCTGATGATAATAGATAGACATTGAAATTTTTATAACGAACACTGCCCGCTTACCTTTTTATAGTGAACCATATTCATTCACTATCCGAATATTCAGCCAAGTATTACTGAGGCACTATCTTCTTCATCCTCAAAATCTCCAGACAATTTTGATATCATGACTCCAAGACTTGAAAAATGCTTCATCATGCGAGCCTACCTCGACAAGGCAGACACACTTGATCTAAAGACGATTCGAAATGGAGCAAATAGAATGATTATTCCCATCACACATGGCACCGTCGAGGGCTCTGGACTGAGTGCAAAGATCACACAAGGTGGAAGTGACTGGCTTGAGGTTCGTTAATACTAATCCACAAGCTAATCAGATATCTCCAGCTAACAAAATCTAGCAAGATACAAAGCTCAACATAGCCTATATCAACGTCCGTACACAAGCTCGCTCGAGTGAAGGCCACGCATTGTATTTCCACTACAAGGGCGTATTGAAGATTGACGAAGCATCTGGAAAAGTCCTCACTTGGGCAGCAGATGCTAAGACGACGGAGTTTGGTGATCATGAGTGTTTTGTTGCACCGATGATTGAGACAAGCGATGAGAAGTTCAAGTGGGTGGAGAGTAGTTTGTTTGTAGGAGAAGCGCGGTTTGTCGTTGATGATGGTGGGTCGGCTATTGAGTATCAGATTTTTAAGGTTGTTAATTGAGCTATGGGTGAGTGGGAAAGTAATGCCACTTTAGACAGGTAGCTTGCGAGACATGTCCTAATATTCTTCCAATAGATACAAGCGATGTGGTACGAAAATGTGTAGTTGCCAAATTAGGCATAGTGTTACCCGTAGGATGCTACTTGGGAATAGCTTCATTTTTCGAATACATGATATACATTAGATGTAGACCTACACACGTCAGCTGCCTATTTGCTTCTATCCTCATTGATTCCAGTCGTTGACGAGGAATCCTTTACTTCCCGAATCACTCCAGCGACCAATAGCAAAACGAGGCCAATCGAGACACCCCTCCCAGTCAAACAAGCACATCTGCCAATAGTCCAAACACAATGGCAGAGCCTGGAGATGCCTTTACAGATATGCTTTTGACGAATTTCGATGAATTCACGCTCGAAATAGAGAAATGGACGAGCATTCTCTTGGGAAAGCAGTTTGTCATGAAGTCCCAAGATGGACGCACAATCTATGAACCACAGGATTCAAAGGTCTACCTAGAGTCTTGTTCTTGACAGAGATCCTGACTGCTTGCAGATCCATATGCCATCTTTATCGAGAACCATTCTGTTCGGTGATAGCGAGACAGAAGACTTCATCTCAGATCGATTAACCATCTACATGACCGAGGATTTGAAGGTCTATGGTTTATATTTTGGTTGAATGGCACCATGACCAGCCTTCTCTAGGCTGTAGCCAGTTTGGAGATCTCCTCTGTGCCTCGACTGCCAATTATACCCACCTTCTGCTGGCTGTCTCTCACAATCGACTCGAATATCGTTGGAGCCGCATCTTCCTCGACAACCTTTTGTTTGGTGTCGGTCTCTTCTACATCAAGCATTTGGTCCGTACCCAGGATCGTAGCAACTATTATCTCTGCCTCTAAGAGCGGGGTTGTTCTCGATATTTGTCATCCAGCTTGAACATGATCACGGTGAACATCTTGACAAAGCTAGGGGAGATCGGCAGGAGGTCAGCAGCCTATTTACACTTTGGAAATTCGGCGTCCAAGATATCTGTCCTCTACTACTCCATTGGCGGTTCTCGCGTCAATTCCCAAGTCGAGTCCGTGGAGAAAGTGGGATATATTATATCGTCATCGCCACAGCTGATTCAATTCACTACTTCATATCCAATAACGCTCTAGCCTTGCATTTCTTAGTGCAGTCGAAATCCTGGGACTCGGTTCCACAGATCAACATGCATTGACCCCGCAGTCATGTCAACGCAACCCCACGCATGCCACGACATCAATGAAAGCTAGTCAACACACATCCCGTGGTTTAGAACTGAGTTTTTGGGTATAAAGAAACGAGCGCATGTTCAACACCGCGCCGAACTCGGGTACTTAATTTTTGAGTTTGTACAATTCATGGTCAGAGGGAGGGTGATTGAAATGCACGGCTGGAGTAAAGACATGAGAATATACTTGCACTCAGCCGAAGATTAGTGCATAGAAGTTTTCTGGTTACTGCTTTGCCTCAAGACAATCGAATGCTTTGGAAAGTTTCTAGCATCTGCCTCCAGTTCGGAGGACGAGGTTGAATGTCTCAGAAGCACAGTAGTTCCTGCACTTCACATTTTCTGCAGCACCAAGTGGGATGCTCCCAAACCAACCTGCAGTAACACTGCATTTCTTCAACATGGTGCTTTGGTATTCGCCAATTCATGATGTGTCTCGTGTGCAAATATCCAAAGATGTCCTGATACGTCAATTGAGGCCGGCGAATGTTCGAATTAGAGGAGCGACTGACCGTGGTGGAGCTGCGTATCTACCTAAAGTGTGGGAGGGAAGAGGTGAATTCACCACGTGCACCTTGATCATAATATCAACTTGTAAATTTACTGCTATGGCGCGTATCTTGCCGTATCCCCCACCATTTCACCGCTCATCAATTGTGTCTGACTGTTTAACTTGTCGAATATAAAGTGCCTACTGCATACCAATTTTCCAGCAAGCAACATCATCTTAATATATCTTTATCTTTATCAAAACACTTCTCTTCAGCACGCAGTACTTTTACTACCTTGACCTTCATTTCATCTTAATTGATCGAAATGTCTGACCAACTTGATGCCCGTGAGGCTGCTGTAAGTCGTCATCTGACAATTAGTGTTCGAATCTAATGATTTAGGTTACTCTGAGAGAGCAAAATGTGACCGCCCGTGAAGTGGCACTGGATGCTCGTGAAGCAGCTATTTCAGCTCGTGAAGCAGCTCTTGAAACCTCATCAGAGCAAGTCCCAGTCGCTGAGCAAGCCATTGAGGCACCAGTTGAAGAACCAGCTCCTGTAGAGGAGGCTTCAGTTGAGGAGGCTACGCCTGTGGTAAGTTATGCGTTGCTGAATGTGAAGCATGATGCCGACTGACCCCAATAGGTCGAGGCTGCAGCTGTTGAGGAACCTACAGTCGTCTCTGCTGAAGGGCCAGCCCCCATCGTTGCTGAGGATTCAAGCGAGGCACCAACAGAAGCCACTCCAGTTTCTTTGGAGGAGGTTGAGCAAAAGCCAATCGAATCATCTTCAGAAGTTCAAGAAGTGATATCGGAGGCACCTGTTGAAGAAAGCTCAGTTCCAGTTGAACAAACTACTTTGGAGGAGCCATCAGTAGTTGTAAGTTCATTCCTTGTATTGTCATGACTTTAAACTTGAACGCTTGAGTGCTAATGCCAGGCTAGGAAGAGGTTGCACAGGCCATCGAGAAACCAGTCGCAGCTCCAGTCGAGGAAGAGTCTGCTCCAGTTGTAAGAAATTCATACTCTTTCAAGTTGAGCTAGTAAGCTGACTTTGACTCTAGGAAGAAACCTCGAGAAGCATTGAGGAACCTACCAGTTTGATTGAAGAAATATCTGCACCAGCTGAAGAGGCTTCTGTCCCGGTTGAGACTTCTCCAGAAGTTGATCAGCCCACCGAAGTCTCAATTGAGACTGAATCTACTCCTAGCATAGAACCCGAATCTCAGAAGGAAGAAATAACTCTGTCATCTGAGGAGACTTCCGCGCCAGGTGCAGAGTCAATCCCAACTGCTACAGAGGAAGAGACTTCTGCATCAGTTGAAGAGGCATCAACATCGATTGAGGAGGCATCCGCACCAATTGTGGAGACACCTGAATTAATCGAGGAGACTTCTGCCCCAGTGGAAGAGGCATCCGCACCAATTGTGGAGACACCTGAACCAATCGAGGAGGCATCTACACCAACCGAGGCAGCTACACCGGTTGAGGAGACTTCTGTTCCTATTGAGGAGACATCTGAGCCAATCGAGAATGCATCTGCCCCCGTGGTCGAGGCATCTGAACCGATTGAGGAATCTGTTGCACCAGTCGAAGAGTCATCTACACTCACCGGGGAATCAACTCTAGCCGCTGCCGAAGAGTCACCTGCATCTATAGATGAGACATCAGCACCAGTTGAGGAGCCAACCCCAGTTGTTACCGAGGAAGAGACTACTCAGGCTCCTTTTAAAGAGGAATTTGTTCAATTTGAGGCGCCCGTTCTCACAAAAGAGGCAGTCATTGAGCAAGTAGAGCATGTCAAGGAAGCTACCAAGGAGCCTGAGGTGGAAGCGAACGAGGTTGAGGAGTCTGCTCCAGTCCAGGAAGAGACACCTGTCGCTACCGAGCAAAATCCTGTTCAAGAGATGAAGAATGTTGTTAAGGCTGGATTGGGACGGTTGTTCAATTAATTACATAATACTTGTTAATGGAATTTGCAGGTATGAAGTTAAATTCAGCAGGATTATGGACCGACGAGCATACGTTAAGCCTAAGCAGGATCCGAAAGATTTTCTTTGTTATTGTTTCGTTTGTCTTTTATATAGCATAGCCAGCACTTGTGTATGAGATTTCAATTGATGACTTTTGTTTGATCTCTGTATTAATTCATTACCCTTCTCATTCTATCGCTGGTATTGTCGCAAAGCTAATCTAGCACCATCATTCGTCTCCTTCATCTTCATTAAAACGTCCGAATCTCCTCAATATCCAAACCAGCCGTTCGTCAAGCCAGTGTATAGACATCGATCCCCTTCTCGAATTCATTCCATCATTTATTCATAGCACTTGCAGCAGCACACTGACAGCCACAGCTAATAACACTACCTTCCCCGTCGCCGTCACCACATTATTCGCACCCGCCAAATGCCTTCCCACAATTGAAAACTGCCCCGTTTCATTCCCGGCATCATTCCTTGACAAACATGACGCCCAGCTAGTACCGTCACCAGACTGAGCAGGTAGCTGGCACCAGAAATAGCATCCTTCAGCGACGCGAACGAGGTTGGGTGAACAGCATGCGGCCATGGGTGCGTAAGAGTTGTTGCGTGCGGGAATAAAGACTGTTGATATGTTGGAGGGGATGGATGGAAGTTGTTTGAAGTCGGGGAGTTGATTAGTTGGTGGACAGGTTGTATAGTTTGAAGTGGCCATGATGAGATGAATTTTGGATGATTTGTTGTATATTGTGATGAGAGAGACTTCAATTGATGATATTATGTGATGTGATAGCAAGATTGATAGAAGTAACACACGTTCAGTGATATCGGCACTGTAGAACGAGAAGTTAACCCATTAACAAGATATGACAAAGGACTCGGAGAATCCAGGGACATCGCTTATCCAATGCAAGTGATCTTGAGATCGGAGAATATTCCTAAAACAGATATACCGTGTGGCACAGCATGTGGATACAGTCCTGAGGCAGATTTTCCTCACAAATACCATGAAATACAAGTAAGCCCTATCGTATCCAGATCCAATCCGACTTCCTAATCTCTTGGTCAAGTCTTGGATAGATAAGGAAAGCCTTGGCTTTTAAGCTTGAATTTGGTAGCCTTGTAGAATTTCAAGGTTGCTTGATTAGATTTCAGCTTGTCGCCGAGGGCTAAATGATATTGCTGAGTATAAACTGGGCCTTTTGTATGTATTTGTTATTGTGAATTAGGTCGTTGTATGCCTCCGAGTTTGGTGCTGGGATTGGCTGTGGTGGATCAAAATTCAACATTCGTACCTGGCTGTAATGATTCTATTTATCCTTCCCTCTCTATCCTGTGTTCAATTCTTTTCGTAGAATATTTACAAGAAACCTTTTGATGTATATGTTGCTCTGTATAAATGTATGTCCCTGATAGGTTTTCTCAATTGCCACGGCCTCGAATATACGCATAATCTAAACCCGCAAATCATCCACTATGTTGCCCTTAAAATTCCTCTTTATAACAATGTAATACAAGTCTTTGAGTTCACTGCCACTAAGGCAGATAGCGTCTTACTGCTGACTGATTACAAGTGCATCTCGCTTAACATTTAGAGAGAGCCAATTCGCGGACTAGAGATATAGTCATCAATCCTGTTTTCAAAGCCCGTGCCGTCTTCAGATTCATATCCCGTGAGCCAACCGAATGAAGCTTGGAATTTTGGTTTTCTGGACATATATTATTTGTGCCTTATCCTCCAAGTTTTGGTTTTCACGAAAGTCTTTTCCATCTGATCATTAAATCAAAGCGCAAATCACTTTCTATATTCAGTATTACCACAAGTGCTTTAAGTAGTCGATATGCCCGAAGAGTCAGATACCAATGAGGCTACGGTCTGCCTAATGTAACCAGTACACGTCATTCAAGACTGACAACAAGCAAGCCGCCACAAGAGGAAGTCTCTGAGACTACCAAGGTACAAGAAGATCAAAGCTCCATTCCAGCTGAAGATGCCGAGTCGAAGATAAATGAAATAGTATATCTCTTCACGACTAAGTTTGAGATCAATGAATGCTAAGTAGTGAGCAGGTCAGAGGTGTATACTCCTGAGGTTCTGAATCATGGCCATGGACAACAATGGACCTTTTAGCTGTTGGAAGAGATGGTAGAGAAGTAGCTAGGAATAAAATTCGAAGCAGTCTTTATATACTAAAGGCTCAATAGCCAATTGCTTCAATTGATATTTACTCACACATGAGTTTTTACCAGAATGAAACTGCGACCCTTTTGGAAGTCGGGAAGAGTTAATGGAATGGCGGCTGGCAACTCCAAATTCTACAAATCATGACTTTTGAAGCAGTCAAGGTCGTGATGATGCATGTGTTCCGAGCATTCTCTCATACTAGACCCGTGGCTTGACGTCAAAATGAGCAACTAGATCCTTATATTTCTTTCCATATACATCTTAATTGTGATTCATATTCCATAGTTCTTATTCTCAGTGAAGAGCTGTATAATCAGCTAACAGTTTCAAATTATCTTGGAGCTCCTTTCTGTGTTGAATGGAAGCAGAACGACAACTCAAGTAAGGATCTGATATCTCTAACTTTCTCTACCATACCAAGCAACCAGGCTTATCTTGTTTATATCCAAATATACAAAATATCGAAGCTAAAGACCATGCTTCACAATCATCTCTCGTTCAAAAGCCGACGATAGCCCACCCAAGCGAACGCTGAAGTAAACAAAGCAATTAATCCTCTCAAGCCATACAAAAGAACGGCAAAAATCGGTACTGTAGACATCTTGAAGTTTTCGATGAGACCTTTTGGGGCGATCAAGACCAATCAGTAACAACAAGCGGAACGCCAGGGCGACAGACTACCCACTTCTAACCTGACAAGCTCTCTACGGTTCTTAGGCCGCGAGGCACTTACCAGGATTTAGAAATATGTGGTTTAAATCAATTTATATACCACAATCTGTCACATGATCAGAACCTTGTTATGAGTGGGAGAAGAAGGATGTCTGACCTTTATCTTGATTTAACGAGCAACTAAGTAGCTTCAGTCTCTTCTCTCTTTGATCCTCGAGTAAGACCGTTGCAATTTGGTCCAAAGCAAGGTGCGCCAATGATGAAGCCGGGTATGGGTTCTGGGGACGCTTCAGCTTCCCTCTTGGATCCTCGAGTGAGTCCACTGCAGTTAGGTCCAATACAAGGAGACCCGATTACGAATCCAGGTGATGCAAGTGGGATTGGTAGAGGAGCCGCAAGAATGCTGTGAATGAGGAGAGTAGCGAGGAGAAGCGTGTTGAGGATTGAATGCATGTTGATATCTGGGAAAGATGGTCTTGATGCTGATTGAGTGATATGGTGGTAGAGTTCGAGTTAATTTGAATTTGAGGTTGAAATTGGAGTGGAAATATGGAGAGAAAAATCTTAGGTATGTAGACGAGGAGAATAGGACAGTGATGAGAAACTAAGGTTAAATTTCGGAGTACTTCCTGCCTTATAAATGTCCTGTTGGTATTCAGCACATCGCCTTTCACAAGGAAAGGATTGCTTTCCAGTATATTCAGGATCCTACAAATCTATTTTCACACTGTTATTATCATAGTATCAGAATATAGTTATAAAATGCAAACAGTATCTCCATGCAAGTCATACTCAACGGATCTCCCTCGAATATTGCCGAGAAAGATTCATGTCATGCAAGACATGCAGATGGACTGACCAAACAGATTTTTCAATCAGTAAAGAGCTAAGAATAAGTTTAAGAAAAAAATCTACTGACCTTGATCTATATAATACGATTCCTAGGTAAGTTACTCTTCATAAACCCTATTCGTTGACATCTCTCTCAGAATAGCGCGGCTTGTGAACTCCCTTGGCTGCAGATACAGCGTACAATCCCCTACATCAAGTTCTATATTTCCCTTCATTGCGGCTATTAGAGAGAACTTGTTGGCCCGAGAAAGGATATAGGGTGACATGGTTGCTTGAAATCTTTTTATAGCCATCTAGCGTGTTTGAAATTAAGCGAGGGTGTGGCACAGAAATCCTTCAGGACTTTAAACAACTGACATTGTTGTTTTTCGTGAGTTGTCCTTCAACATGTCTGACTCGATGATCCTTGAGTTGCTTAGTGGCACAGTGCAGTTATCAGCCTTTTTAGAAATGTCTGATGTGAAGATTTGTTTTTCTCTCAAGACATGCAAGACACATTTTAATGCGAATATAGACGCTTTGATTTATTTTAAGCTTAAACATTTGAGTAACTATAAGCTTATCCACGTGCGCGTTATATTCAATCATAACTCGATATCTGCATGTGAAATTGCTGAAACTTCTTGATCACATGCTATATCATGTGATGGTTAGAACTGACTGCATAAGGTACCTTGTACTCTTTAAAGATCAGCTCTCTCCATGTACTTTGCAAGACGTGATACCATATTCTATAAGAAGATGAAGTGTCTTTAGACATACTACAACACAGGTCATTCAATCCAGAAGTAAGACGACAAGTATTTGTATAATTATATTTCCAAATTCACTATTTCAAAATTACTTAACTATCGACTTGACTATAATATCTGCAGCTTGTTCTGCCAGTGCATATATACATGCTTGAATATGAGATGCAATAGGAACTGGAATGATACTTGCATCCACAACCCTCAATCCTTCAATCCCATAAACACAAAGATTACTGTCAACAACTTTACCCATTGCTGCTGTTCCCATAGTATGACTTATACCACTATAAAATGTCAGCATTGCCTCAAGTGATGTTACCAGTACTTACTTTCCACGCTCCCTCACCATCTCGTCAATGTCTTCATTGGACGAATTTGGACCAAGAGGCAACTTCCCTTCACCCATAGCCTGACCATTTACCATTGCTTTGCCTTCATCTGTTTCCATCATGACATGCATAACCTGTCGTAAGCCGGTCCGCATTACATATCTGTCTGCCTCTGTTGCGTAATAGTTTGGATCGAAGAGAGGAGGTGTGGTGGGATCTGTTGATGCCAACTTGATGCTCCCTCGTGAGGTCGGTAAGAAGCCCATTACGGTTGTCGTGACATGAGTTCCATCAGGAATTAACATCGGATTACTTGCATTTCCAGCAACATACACCAAGAATGATTCGACGTGAGATCTTGGTGGATATAAGAGAGGATGCAAGTCAGTAACGCCATTCTCATCAACAGCCAGTGCTGCTTTCATGCCGTCATGTGGTACAGGCTGAGTAATAACCCAATCTCCAGGAAATCCTTTGACTAGAGAATCTGTGTCAAAATTGATAGCTCCCACGGCTAATCCTGCTTTAGGATTTCGAAGTTTCCACCACTGAGATACACACATATGACCATGGAGATTCTTGCCTACTTCAGGAAGATTGAGAACTTGCTTGATTCCGTGGGGCTCTAGGTCTTCTTTCGCACCGATTCCAGATAAAAGCATCAGCTGAGGTGTTGCTATTGCACCTGCACTGAGTATGACTTCTTTTCTTGCTGTCAAGACACGACCGTCCAATAATTTGACTCCCTTCACTTTCTTTTCATCAATCACAAGAGTGGCCACAAGCGTATTGTCCATCACTTGTACGCCGGCAAGAGGATAAACACTGCTTGCAATTTGTCGTGCTCCATCATTGAGATTTTCAACAAGCTCGGCTATTCCTTGTGGTGATCCCGAATTGCCGTCTGGATTGAATTTCACACCTGCTGACTCCCATGCTGCAAGTACTCTATCTCGAAGAGGATACTTGCGCTTTGAAGATGTTACAGATTGTGTGTAGAGAGGTCCATCAACGCCGTGCTGGTCATTCTGAGAATGGTAGTGTTCCGTCTTTTTGAAGTATGGAAGTAATCCTTGATAGCTCCATTTTGGATCATCCACAACCTTTGCCCATGCATCATAATCATTTGCATCTCCTCGTACCCATCCAACTATCAAGTCTCAGCTTTTATAATCGGCATGAAAATCAAGGATCTCACAGAAATTGATAGCAGATCCTCCTCCAAGACATTTCCCCGCGATACTGGTACATATCCGATTATTTAGATGTTGCTGAGGAACAGATTTGTATGACCAATCTATTGCTGAGCCTTCGACTTGAAATGCATTCTTAATTTCAGTCACAAGAGGGTTGTCGGCAACATTTGGACCGGCTTCGATGAGGAGGATTGAGAGGTGGGGTAGAGCTTCATAAAGGCGTGATGCAACAACACTTCCACCGATTCCTCCCCCAACAATAATAAAGTCAAATTCTGAAGTTGTCATCTTTGTATCTGAAGTCTATCAACAATGTTCGGTTTATGTCGAATTCAAATTCAGTCGTGACACGGAGAGTGGAGCCGAAACGCGTCTATATCGGATCACTGGTTGCCGAACACAGGGGAACATGCCGGACATGGATGGATCCACCACGATAGGGCATTTGTGTCCGTTGATGACCAATATTGTGGTTAGTATAGTTTCTATCGACTATGATTATGACAAGAACAAAAATATAATGACCTTCAACACACGAGTTAATCTTCCTGAAGATCAACATTAACATCAATCATGGGGCTGGCAAAATCCATCTCGAAAGGAGTGGACAACTGTGTTGTCACTGAAGAGACACCACTTCTATTTGGTATTTCTGGCACAGAAGAGGAAGAAACAGTTGCCATTCTAAGAAACCATGTCGAGAATGACCAAGATGCACCAATGCCAAAAGGCCAAATTTATTTGCTTTGCTTTGTACGAATGGTGGAACCGGTTGCGTTCTTTTCAATCTTTCCTTATCTTAATAGAATGATTCAAGAAACTGGTGTTGCTGAAGAAGATGTCGGATTTTATAGTGGCTGGATTGTAAGTTAAATTAACTCGTTTTGTTCCAGAGCTAATATTTACTAGGAATCAATGTTCTCACTGACTCAAATGATGCTCATGATCTCTTGGGGAAAGGCGTCAGATCACTATGGAAGAAAACCAGTTCTTGTCTTTTCTCTAGTTGGTGTGACCGTGGCGACGACATTGTTCGGTTTCAGTAAATCGATATGGCAAATGATTCTTTTCCGATGTATTGCGGGCATATTTGCAGGAACAATCGTGTAAGTGAAGAATTCATCGAGTATTGACTCTTCTCTGACATCTAAAAGCACCGTTAGAGCAATGATTTCAGAGAATACTACCAAAAAGACACAAGCGGTGGCATTCAGCTATTTTGCATTTACGGCATTCCTAGGAACACTTCTAGGTTCTCTTTTAGGTCAGTTTGCTGTACGTAGTCGAATGTCAGTCTAATCTTCAGTAGGAGGTGCATTGTGTAACCCAGCTGAACAGTATCCGGCTGTTTTTGGAAAGGTTCAACTCTTCATCGACTTTCCATATGCACTTCCAACAATTGGGACAGGGCTGTTCTCTGCGGTTGCGACTGTACTGGCAATCCTGTTTCTTGAAGAGGTAAATTTTTCTCAATAGCGGTAAGAATAATCTAACTTTCCTAGACAATTGACAAGAAATCGAGTGGGAAATCTTCCACAGACATGAAGATGTCAATTTGGGAACTTCTCAAATTCCCTGGTGTCAGCACTGTCCTTTGGCTTTGGAGTTTCGTGATGATTCTCGCCTTCTCACACACAATTGGTGAGTTCATCGCTTTGTGTGTTTGTATAAGCTAATATCTCTAGTCTTGCCTCTCTTTTGGTTCACAGATCCCAAACTCGGTGGCTTTGGATTCTCTCCCCCACAAATCTCTCTATTTCTTGGAATGGCAGGGGTCTCACAAGCACTTTGGACACTCTTCATTTTCCCAATCTTGTATCGAAAGATAGGTACCATTGGTATTCTGAGACTGTGCTCGTGGGTGTGGCCATTTATGTTTCTTGCTTGGCCAATTTGCAATGTGTTGCTGAAGAACGAGTGGATTACGACTTTCTGGGTTGTCGCAGGAGTGAATGATACTATTGGTGGACTGGTTAATATGGCTTTCAGTAAGTTACCGCCCATGATTGAGGCTTGTGCTAACGGTTCAAGCTGCTGTTCAACTCGCACTTAATGATATATGTCCATCTCAGCACACCCTGGGAACTTTGACAGCAGTATCACTTTTCATCACTTCGGGACTTCGTGCCGTTGCTCCAGCAATGTTCACAACACTCTTTGCTGTTGGAGTAGGAGAACAGATTCTTGGAGGATATCTTGTGTGGGTTGTGATGATTGTGATTGCAATTTCATTTGCAATTGCTGTTCCTTGGTTGCCGAAGGAAGCGGATGGGAAAGTAAAAAGTGATGCAAGCGCAGCGTAAAGGTTAGGCAACAAGATAGTTGAGAAACTCATTCTTGTACCTCTCCCCTCCAAAAATAGCTAGAAAGAATGGACTTGCAAGCTTGAGGTTAGAAAAAAGGATGAAGTTCTAGTATTTACTATCAAGTGTATTATAAAAATGAAATGTAAAGGGTGTCATGCCCGTAGGGAATTATAATAATTTATTTAGTTCTTTTTGATCTGATGTTCTTTTTGATCTGATGGAAGCTTAACAATAAACAACAAAGCCTCTGGTAGTTAGATGTGTTCGGCATATTTTCGTAAAATTCGAAAATATATAGCTATCTCATTTCAAATGCAATAGAACATCACTGCAATCACCCTCTCCCTGATATCGTGTAATGATCAAACGTTTCAATTTATTTCTACGACCAATCACCTTCCAACTCTACAGCAGAATGCTTCCCATCTTCTACCATCTCCTCAATTGACCAAGCCTTCCAGATATACCCAGGAGGAATGTTTGTGTTTATAAACTCCGCCTCCTCGCCTCTGCCAGATTCCTCGACCCATACACTAACATCTTTCCATCGAAACTCCGCATATGTCTCAGGATTATGTCTCCAAATCCATTGAGGAATCGTCGGCTGTGCCTTTCCAGGCTCCTTCTTCGCACCCTTCCAATCAGTGTTATGGTATCGGAAAGCATTATAAAACCCCAGCTTCTGTGCACAAGAAACTCTTTCAAAACGAAGCTTATTATGTGCTCGCACTGCAAGTGGAACAATCTCCGAAATTGACAGTTCTGCTCTGGACGCAGCAAGTTGTAAGCACGATGCAATTGTGATGGAATCCTCAATCGCTTGTGTCGCCCCATTTCCAGAAGTTGGAAGGAAAGAATGTGCACTGTCACCGAGTTGAATGACTCGAGCTTGTGGAGAATGCCATTTTGGAGATGGATTGCGCCATATCAAAGGCCAATGAATTATACCTGAGCTTGGAGTCACTCTGACAAGTTGAAGGAATCCTTCACCCCAACCTTCGGTATGGGACATTGTTGCAAGGACGTCTTCTGGGTCTGTTTCACTATGCCAAGATTCTTTGCTCGAGTCTGATCCATGAGATTCCTGTCCAGAAATCAGCCTCTTATCATCAGCGCACAGTTCGTTGACTTACCTTGAAATTTAAAGCCCAAGTAACAATATCATCCTGTACAAAAATGACAGCATGAGTACTAGGTCCCATCCACACTTGAATTCTCGCTGTCTGTCCTTCTTTCAATCCAAATGTCTCAACAACAAGAGGATCAGCCATCGCTAATGCTGCAGGACACGAAGCACGATACATTGACGTTCCGGATTTCTTGGCTTCAACCTTGCCACCATTCACTAGAATTTGTGCTTTTGAGCCAATGCCATCAGAAGCAATGATAATATCTGCTGATGCTTTTGCTCCATCTTTAGTATGCACATATGCTTTCTCGTTGTCCTCGGAATACTCGATCGCATGTTTACTGTACGTGATCTCGATATTGCATTTACGAACTTGGTTATACAGAGTTCGATGGAAAACTGAACGCAATTGAATTGCCATTGGTTCCTCATCTTCTCCTTCTAGCTTTCCCATAGCTGCTTTTTCGATGGCGAGTTCACCAGTGTGTTTGTGTATTGTTGTGAGAGAGACTTTAGGCGAAGTGGAATTGAATTCTTTGCGTAATTCTGGCCAATGATTTATCCAGCGACGTCCAGAGAGACCAATTGAGAACATGTCACCTAAATAGTTAGACTTAGTATTGTTAGGATGATTAGTTGCTTACCAGTTGTGCTAATGCTCGACTCTCTTTCGAATATTCTGACATTATGTCCTTTGCGGTAACATTCCAATGCCGCCGTCAAACCACCAACTCCAGCGCCAACAACAAGAACATCGATTCCTGTCAATGGATATCTTTGAACAGATCCCAAGTATTCTGTCTTCTCAGAGAAGACATCTAAGCTTTCGATTTTGTGTATGAAACCCGACATCTTTGTAGCATTCGTTGAGTGGTGAATGAATCTTTAGAGCTGAGAATTGATTCGTCTTATTGCTGAATGAACCTATGTATTAATTCATAGGGATACGATAAGGTGAGGCAAGGTATCCCTGGTGGGGTTATTTACCCCTCCTTACCCCTGATCGGGTTCGCTTGCGGGAAGATCAACCGAAACGGCATTGTCCAGACCCGATGGTATGACAGAGCCGCCGCTAGTTCAGTTTTAGACATATTGCTTGATATTGAAGTGCTCGAGGGAGTAGGCATTAATCACAATCAACGTTTCTGTTGCGGAGATTACAAGATTCATTTCTTTCAAAGAAAAGAACCGTTGTTGCTATCCCATATCTCCTGCCAATCACGAAATGCCTAGAACGAAATTGGTGACTTCATAAGAAGTCCTAACATAGAGCATGTTAATGACAATTTCTCGGATTTGTTATTCACATCGCCATCTTTTCTATACAAGAGAAGAGGACTCGAAATTAAAAGGATCTTTTTATTGACAGAAGATTATTGAAGTGAAATGACCAGTATTAATTCTTAATTCAAGTGTGCAAAGTCTGTATGCACTTTCATATTAATAAGAAAAAAGCTATCATACTCATAGAAACAAAGCTATTATACAGACCATCAAAACCCAAGCACTCCCTTCCCCCGACCGAGAAGACATCAAAACCCCTCAAGATCAACATGTTCTCATGTGAGCAAATGCCATCAAATCTCTTCACAGAACAAGCATACAGCAATCCACTGACATAACTCAGATGACGGAGATGATGATGACTACAGAAACGACAGTGAGGACACAGTATCGTACGAAGACAGAGACACAAGTGAGACCAGTGAACTAGAAGAAGACGAGAGAGAAGAATACAGAGAGATGTCCAAATACGAAGCCACATACGAAGCCACATACGACTCGGCTGAAACTGAAGATTGGTACTTTGTCACTGACGTCTTACATCCAGGCAACTTTATGGACTCTGATACCGAGGTTCCAAGTTATGCTGATGATTTTAGTGATAACTATCTCAGTGACGAATTTGAGGATTCGGAGGGAGAAGATTCTGATGGGTTTGGGCCTAATTACACATAAAAGGCGGGGTAAGGAGAGTGGTATATATGTGTATGATTCGATTTTTATTTCCGATTTGTGTTTCCTGTCTATCATCTGGACTTGGAACTGGTTTCCGATGAGTTTGTTGAAATGTGGCGACGAAGCAGTGGTTAGATGTAGTACTTTAAAAAGCTAAAGCTGGTACGAGAGCATGTATCGTAACGTAGCTTTATTCATTGCAGATTAGACTGCTTGTATGGAATCTCCTTTTCTGCTTCCAAATGATATAATCCTTCGCATGACCTATTTTGCAGTGTCCTTGTACTTAGATACTTCCGAACATCCTCGACAACAATCCAGCATCTCAATAAGAGGTCTGTCTATTGATGTTTGAAATAACCACAAGAAGAATAATTCCCATCACTATCCCCGACAACGCACATACAACAAGTCGACAACATTTCGTCTGATTCCGGTCTCTTTCTCTCGCAGTTAGGCCATTAGCGACATTGCTCTCTAAAGCAGATGGACTTGGATTTGAACGTTTGTACGTGGGAGGGTCTTGAGTGTCGAAGGGGTTCAAGATTGGTTGTGGTAGAGGTATTGGATTTGATGTGAGGGTGTCTGTAGGTAGAACACCTTGGGTTACCAGTTTTGATCGTCTGTATGAGTCGATAGCTGGATTGTGTGAAAGCAGTGGAGCAGAACTAATAGTTGAATCATTCGAAAGTGGTGTAGTGTATGATATTTGAGAAGTTGATGCAAATGACTGATTGCTGCTGCCTTGAGTGGGTGTATTTGCTGCTAAATATGCTGGGTCTGAGGGGTCTAGTTTTGATCTTCTGTATCTATCAATGGCGGGGTTGTGAGATAACGGTTGAGTTGTGGATGAAATTTGATCGTCAGTAGGTAGTTCTACAGCTGAAGGTGTGTATGGTGAAAGTGTTGATGGTGAGTATGGGGGAGGCAGAGTAGAAGAGTGAAGCAAGACCTTTAGAATATTAGAAGAAGCTCTCTGGACAGGTATTCGGCAAGAGAAACTTACAAGAGGAACGTCTGGCTGTGACATTTTCTTTGCTTCACACTGGGAATTGCTTTCCACAATCTCAGAAAGACGACACCAAGAATCTAGGTGTAAGTTTAATCTTGAACTTCCGTGGAGAGCCTTGCTCTGCCTCTAGATGAACATGATGGTCGTTATGAGGTCGCATGTCGTTATTCCTTGATTTTGGATAAGGCATGATCATGGATCCGTGCCGTTGTTGGGTGGCGGGGTTGACCTCAATAAGGACCTCGCTTGTTGGTTTTTGGGTCGTGAATAGGTCGAGGTGTTGGCGAGGCGGTTTCATTTAGAATTTGTCGATCAACCCCAATAACTGTGTTGGATTCTTTTCATGCTGTGGGAAAGAGTTCACTACAGTACTGCCTTGCACATTAAAGGCATTCTTTAGAGACTGTATCTCAAGTTTAGTCGTCCACGCGAATCGTTGCCAGAATACAAACTCATGCCAAGTACTGTAGTCATTGGATTGCTTTCAATTGTAACTCCATATTATCAAACTTTACTGATACAAATTTCCAGTCTTTTTCCACGTTGCAATCCTCGTCACCACTATTACACCCATCGCAATCGAAAGAATAACTCCCAACCCTATCAAGTACTTCATCCTCCTTTTCCTCCATGCATCATCGACCACAAGTACACCTGGATATGAAGGTGGCTTAGAAAAGAACTGCGCCGTCTCTTCGTCATTGTGATACTGCAGTCTTGTGGCGGGGTGGCTCGGATATTGATCTGGTTTGTATGGGTGGGATCTGAGTGGTTCATGAGTAACCTAAGTTGTCAGTCGGTGACCGTATCGAAGACCGTTAGAACATACATCAGGATCAAATGTTGGAAAGGGTTCAGGCATGATGAAGGATGGGTTTGACTTTCGGGATTTGTCAATTGTCGCCAGATGAAGAATTATCTTTTGTTTCCGAAACGCTTGAGGAGATCAATTATCTCGCACAACCCTCAAATGTTGTCACTTGCTAAATGAAGCACATCAGAAGCAAATCCATAAGTTGTGAACATCTTCAATTCTTATAATAATTTGTGCATGCTCTCAATCTCCTGCTATGCGACTGTGCCGCCTCATGCTGACTGTACACCAGGATAACCCCTCCATATCAAAGCTGACTCTAAACTCCAACGCCCGGTATCTTTCCAACGCCTGGTATCTTTCTCCAATCGTGTCCATGCTCCTAGCTCTTCCATATTGACAAGTCTTATAATGAGTAGGACCAACGCGGCAATCAACAATATTGATCCTAAAACTACCACAATCTGATTGTTCCTTTTCCTCCGTTCCAAAACATCATTATCGATCACGAAAACCGTGTGATTTCGGTACTTGGGAAGCTCGTCTGCTGAGGTATAGATTATTGCACCAGATCCGTTGGTAAAGCTGGAATATGCGGGAAGCGAATATGAGAATGACTTGGGGTTGGATGGTTTTGTAGTGTCCTGATATTATTAGCTCCAAATTTATGAACAGACAAAACAACATACGCTGTTGAGAATTGGATCTGGCATATTCTTGGCTTATTAAGTGGCTGACGGGTTACAGGCCTGCTGCTGATTTCTTGGCTGACGGAAATTGAAAGGCCGTTGAAAGTCGTTATCGTTCAATCTCACCAGGAGATGAGTATCACAAAGGATGACATTAAATCTCCTCTTGAAGGGATTGAGCTGTTCTTATTTCAGAACTCGATTTGTTGGCGTTCTCACCGTGCCACTTGCATCAAGACATGAGACGAAAAGTGGCCCCTGGTTGGCAACCTAACCAATCAAACCTGCGGATTGGAGTGGCGGTCTGTGAGAATGAGGATTCCAGTTTCAACGATCAGCGCCTAGTTTGACAAGTTTGACATTTTGACAGTTGTTGAAGTATCCATGTGTTTGTGGGGTATTATTTGGCCCAAACTAATTATATATTCGGCAGCGGGTACTCCCTCTCGATCCTTGGGACTATTTCTGTCCATGAACCCAACTCCATCAACCCAACTCCATCAACCCAACTCCATCAACCCAACTCCATCAACCCAACTCCATCAAATGCCAACCAACTCCTTCGCTATGCAGTCAAAAGCACTAATATTACAGATTCATTCATTCATTGTAGTGGACACTCTCCAGTTGTTGTTCCATCATTCCATCTAACACAAAAACTCGTCTTTCCCCAATGAAACACAGCCCCAAATATTGTGAGTGCGATGATTAAGAACACCATTATTGATACGAGGAAGCAGATGATGCGTCTTCGTTGATATCGCTTTTGTTGTTTGTAGTAATACAACGAGGAGTGTTCATAGTTTCTTCTCGTGTCGATGTGAATAGGGTAGGCGGGGGGTAATGCCGTTTGAAGATCTCGATGGATTGTGGTAGAGATTTGTTGATAAGATGGAGGTGGAAACGAGGGGATCTAAATCGATTAGTCTCTCTCAATTGATAGTATAGAATATAACATACCTCGGTTTCTGTGAAAGAACTTGACCGGTTACCCCCCTTCTGAACCGAGAGACGATTTGATTGGTTGGCCATTTCGCTAAGTGTCACGAAGATTTGTATGACGGTGATGAGATGAATACAATAACGGATAACAAGAAGATCATCTTGGTATGATTGTTCTCTTTCTATATCATTTCAATTCCGACATGTATGTAAAATTGGAGTTGGTCGTGACCTTCATCCAACGATAGTCAGCCTGCGCCTCGGTTAATAGATGGCTGAGCCAACCACCACGCCTCAAAGGAAGTCAGGCACAGCACAATTGAGGTCAGTGATTAATCCTCGAGATGTTGGAGCAACGAGAGAAAGCCTCATGAGGCTTTGCAAGTAGATGTTATGTCTCTTTTGGATGTGGAGGTGGGTCACGTGTGTGATGTGGGGTATGGAAATAGTTTCAACCTGGTTGAAGCGCTGGAAGGTCTGGAATATGTCTATGTATTGCTAATTTCGGTACGGTGTATTTTCGTCTTGACACAGGAGGTACAAGTATCAGCATAATGGTCTAAGTGTGAAGAGTGTATTGGAGAAGAGTGCATTGGAGGCCTCAATCTTGAACAGAAGATATCGAAGCCGAAGAGAAAACACGATCGTTCTAGATGGATATGATGTTGAACAAGGTAGGCTACTCTTCTACCAACGCTTTCCTGGGATATCCAAGATGGGTATTGGTGTTTGTTTAACATCACGTGTTGCTCGAGAAGGACTAGCGATTTCACATTAGGTTTTAGATTGACTCAGGTGATACATGTATTATAAACATACACTATGTATCTTGTAAAAAGCTGTCTTTGTAAACTATCTCAGACACATAGAGTATAAGCTATCTCATCTTCCGTCATGATCAGGTGTTAACCATCATGTGATCAAATCGACAGTCAATCACTTCCTCGGATTTTCTAGGTCCTTTCATCTCTTCCTCAACATCTCCACGATCAATGATCTAACCACATGTCAAACAGGTAAATTACCTACCAAAAGGTCAAGCATTTCTTCAGCCTATAGTCAAGCCCGATTCGCGGATAATTGCTGAAGATAATTGTTCCCTTCCCCGCATACCCGCGACTAGGTTTAGGATCAGCTGCAGTCTCAGATTCTACCGATCTTGTGGAGAAATGTCCACTTGTGGGGATGTGAGCATATCACTGATCTACCATGAACCAATTCTCCAATCATTATAAGCATACCACATGTCTATAATCTCACATGACTTCCCCCTATACAGTCAAGAGACCAAAACAAAACAAGCATCCATACGTGCGGATAAAGCCGCACGATGAACTCAAAATGGACATCTACCCCGATTTGAGGGATCTCGGGAAGGTGATATATATTATGCAGGTACTATGGCGGGGTATCTATGTCCGAAAATGAAGCTCGGTAGTTGAGTTTATCCTTTTGCTAGGAGTACGTAAACAAACTTTTATTAAGAATCTTTTCTAAAAAGTTCTTCCTTCACTGTTCTCAATATCCACGTCAATTGGGCATCATGATGTATTCATTGAAGCAAGTTTTGTTGCTGTTGCCAGCTCTAACTCAAGCAGCAACAGTCACTTATACAATCCCTTCGACTGCTCCAACAGCTGCAGCAGCTTTGGATCCTGCTCCTGTGGGAGTTTCGTAAGTCTATCCAGAAGATTACAAGCAAGAACTAACGAGATAGATTCGAATTCTTCGCCTTTCCATCTTATTTCAAGAATGTGACGGGAACAAATCAATGCTTGAAGAACTTCCAAAATGTGACTGGTGTATGGCCACCAATTCGAATTGGAGGAACAACACAGTGAGTTCTAAGATTAGAGTGGAAGACCATCGCTGAAGTAAAGCAGAGATCGAGCAAGCTATGATGCTTCAACTCCCGCTTATGTGGTGTATACTGTTGCAGCTGCAGTTGATGCACCTTCAGTCTTGACATTTGGATCTTCCTTCATGAGCTTGGCAGCGACGTATGCTGGCTCTGTTGTCTTGGGTAACATCACATCTCCCATTCATAATTCAAAGCTAACACCTTCAGGCCTCAATCGAGGTAAAAACAACATTGCAAATACCATTGCAGCAGCCAAAGTGGCAGTCAGCAACATGGCCAACCTTCGTGCAATTGAACTTGGCAATGAGCCAGAATGTATGTCTAACATATTCCAATCTTTTAAGCACTGAGCTAACAACATAGACTGGCTATCAGCAGCTCAACCCATAGCTGTAGCAGCAGGAACCTGGACTCCAGCCATTGACGCCGCATCCCAAAACAATTGGGACATTCTCGTCGGAACAGCCATAAACCGTACCTCCATAATCCAAGCCGGAAACTCAAACACCTCGCCTCCAACTTGGGGAGCAGCTGAACTCATTGCTGCCGGTAATTCTACTGTACGAAACTACGTGTACGATTATGCGCACCACAACTACCCCGGTGGAACATTGATCAACCTCATGTCTCATTCTGGAATTGTAAGCAACATGGCTCAATTCACAGCAGATATTGCAGCTGCAACAGCTGTAGGAAAGGAGTATGTGCTCGGTGAGACGAACTCTGTTTCTGGTGGTGGTGCTGCTGGTGTGTCTCCATTGTTTGGAGCAGGATTGTGGACAATGGATTATGTTCTCTTGGCAGCTAGTCGAGGTATCAAGAGAACTTATTTTCATCATGGAACAGTTGGTGCCTGTCAGTACTGCTGGTGGGGAAGATATAATATGGGAAGTCCATACTATGGTGCTTATGCCGCTACCGTTGCCATGGCAGGAGGAAGTTATATCTCTGTTCTTGATGCTGGGACGACTGCTTATGCTGTATATGTCATCTACAACTCGGCTAAGCAGCCGATCAAGGCGTTGCTGTATAACAGTGATTACTACAGTGGGACTGGGACGAGAGGGAGTGAAGTGTTTGTATTGAGTGGACTGACGTTGTCGACGATCAAAGCCAAGAGATTGACGGCTGCGAATTCCAATAGTAGAGTTGATCAGGGTAGTAACCCAACATTTGGAGGACAGAGTTTTGCGAATGTTACTTGTGTAATGCAAGGAACGGGTGTGGTGGAGAGTACTGCTGTTGTTAGTGGGACAGCGAGTTTTACTGTCTTGGCGAGTGAGGCTTTGGTTTTATACTTGAAGTGAGTAGATAACGAGGTGATGGACAAGGTTAATATTGGATAGGGATGAAAATGAAGGTTTTGACAACAATTCAACTGATTCATCGTCAAATTCTACGTACAATTACAATTCCAAATCTCGTATTCGTCGAAGAGGGGTGAACTTGAATGATTGGACCGCTTAAAACGACTTGATCGCCCCTCAAAAAGGCTATTTGGGGATGATCGGGGATGAAGTTTAAGGTTGTATCTTACTTGTGGATGATCTTTGAATACTTGGATATTGTAGCATCTCGGTACTGGCTAAACGGGGATGGTCAATTCCTCGGTGCAATCGCCGGGGATGTGTGGATGGGATGATGTCCTATGAACTTGAAGTGTGGATTTTGGAGTCATGTGTTGATGTGAAGGTGTGGTGATATTTGGTAATGGTAGAGTCTATATAGCCAGTCCATTCTCTATAAAGTCTTTCAGGGTCAATTCGATTCGAAAATTAAGATCAATCTCATAGCAGATCGAAATCCTTCAAGATGCATCTCTTTTCAGCCGTTACCTTTGCTCTCTCATTCCTTACTCCCCTCATCCATGCCTCTCTTCAAATTGTAATGTCTTCCCACTCTTTATTTGAACAAAACTGACCTCCCAGATCCCTGGAGCAACCCTCACCACTGCTGGTACAAACCAACATATGCAAGCTCATGGTGGTGGAATCGTCTCAAGCAATGGAGTCTACTACCTCATTGGCGAGAACAAGCTCAACGGAAGTGCATTCCAGAGTATCAACTGCTACTCTAGCACTGTCCGTCTCTCCTCATCACTGAAAACGTCAGCTGACTCCCTCAGGATCTAGTAAGCTGGACATTTGTCCGTGCCGTACTGACTCTTCAAACATCCGGAGATCTTGGCCCATCCCGTGTTGTTGAACGTCCGCATGTAATGTACAACGATGCAACTGGGAAATGGGTCATGTGGTTACACATTGATGATTCGAGTTATGGCGAAGCGAAAGCTGGTGTGGCGACAAGTAGTAGTGTTTGTGGTGCTTATACTTATTTGTGAGTAGAGCAGTCTCGTGTGATGTAAGTAGAGGGTAAAAATATAGCCGCTAATAAGCATCCAGGGGCGCTACACGACCTCTTGGTTTCCAAAGTCGAGATCTGAATGTCTTTAAAGGTATTGTCCCCTGCCCTCATCAAACTCTTCATCCTAACACATCCAGATACCGACGGTGCAGGTTACCTGCTGACTGAAGACGTACGCTCCGCTTCATCCCACTTGTAAGAGTAATACTGACAAGAGCAGCGAGTTAACGGTCTCCGCATCAATAAGCTAACCGCCGATTACTTGAATGTCTCTGCATCCACCTATTTGTATGCACAGGACTACGAGTCTCCTGCTTTGTACAAGAGTGGGAGTACATATTTCATGTTTGCAAGCCATTTGACCGGTTGGTGTAAGTGTATTCACTCGTCATACTGACATTGTCATCGGCCAAGTAATCTTATTTGCTGACTTCAAGCGAAATAGCTCCAAATGATAACCTCTACTGCACGGCAACATCTCTTTCCGGACCATGGTCAGCTTGGACGACATTTGCAACTGCAGGATCGAATACGTATAGTTCGCAGACATCGGCTGTGGTGAATATCAATGGTGTTGTGATGTAATTTCCCAGTCTTCCGCTTCAAAATCAACAACTAACACTTCCAGGTACATGGGTGATCGTTGGGTTTCCACAAATCTGATGACATCAACATATGTCTGGCTTCCTCTTACAATCTCAGGAACAACTGCTACAATGGTAACTCTCCATGTCTGATTCCAATCGTAAACTAATAATCCAGGCAAACAGAGTAAACTGGATCCTTAATGTTGCATCAGGCACTTGGTCTTCAGCACCCACAGAGACAACACCAGAAGCAGAGGCATCCCCACAAACCCTGTCAGCCGGAGCTGTCTTAATCTCATGCACAGCTTGCTCAGGAGCTTCATCCGTAGGATATATCGGTGGTCCTCCTTCTGGGACACTTACATTCCCTTCCATCTCCAGCACTGTATCAACCACGACCACAATCCGGATCAAATATCTCAATGGTGACAGTACTCAACGGTATGCAACGGTTCTTGTGAACGGCGTGAGTAGAGTGATAGCCTTCTTGCCGACGACTGGTGGGGTCCCAGCTAGCAGTGTCTTGACTGTGCCTTTGAATGCTGGAACGAACACAATCGTGTTCCAAGCTTATGGTGTTGGATGGGGTGAGTTCTCCTGTCTTATTTTGTGCTTTACTAACGTAATAGGCCCCGATGTTGATCGATTGATGGTGCCTATCTCGTGATAGTGGCGTTGAGAAGATCAATGTAATCATGCTTTGATGTAAAACATTGTGCAAGACGTCGAGGCGCACTCAATACACCTAGAACTCTCCCATCTCTCCAGCATTGCCATCTTGTTGTGATCATTCTCCTTGAAACCATGCTTACATCTGAGATTGGCGGGAGAGGTGCATTGACACAGATTTGTCTTAGAAGGTGGTTGAGATTGTCGAATTTATAAGGATCAACGATACTCAAGTATGAAAGTTCTTTTCGTGATTCTTTAATAGAACGTTCCATGGCATCTTCGTATTGCTGTCCTTTAATGCGATATTTGATGTAATGAGCTAGGACTGTAGAGAAGAATTGTGAGAGTTGTCCTTCTCTTTGAGGTTCTTTCGGTGAGTATTTGTACGTGAATGGTATCTCGCTGGTAGTGATGGTTCTGCTTTTCAAGGAGAATGTTCCAATTTGAACCTGTTCTCTTGATACATATAACCATATGTATCCTGTTGCACATGTGCAGACTGAATATGGGGTGTTGTTTGATAGGTTTGTTTTCTGAAAGAATGCCTTGGGACCGTATGCTTTGATGTCTGCATAGTTGGCCATGAGATTGGATCCATATTTCTTGATTAATTTGGCATCGGTGATGATGAGTTCGGGTAGATTGACGCCCGAGTCGGTTTGCGTGATGTAGAATACAGGTTGAGCAACGAATAGACTTTTCGTGACATTGGGATTGTTATACACCTTGGAAATGCTATGTCTTTGAACTGTGATTGTTAGAGGATTCTTGTGAGGAGGGGTGACTTACACTCAGTTGAGACAGCAGCTTCTTGAATGAGATCTGGTAATTCTTTGAATACTTGTTTCGATGTGATCTCGACTGGAGCTTCGGGTCGACTAACGACGAAAATATCCTCGGAAGACATGTTTGCATGAGATATGCTGATTGTGTTCCTTATCTTATGTGATTTAAGGCCTCGAGGTGTTCGTGTTCCCCTGCCCCGCTAAATATAGATGTGCAGGAATACGAGGTTGACAACGAATGAGGTTGGCAGCGAATGAGAGAGAGTTTTGTATTCTGAAACCAGGATTCTGAAGTCCAGATGATGGCCTTTGCAGGTTTGGTTGGGTCTGGAGCATGAAGATTCTCTTGCAGTTGAGGGAGGTTCTTGGTTGATATCACGTGATGATTATGGCTTCGGAGCAGGTTGAGAGGAGTATAGTTTGGAAAGGCAGTGATCTTTGAAGGTTGTAACGAGAGAATGGCGAAAAGATGAAAAGTCAGAGTTCTTCTCGTTATCTATTAATATCCCCTGGGGATGGAGTCGTAGTTTAAAGAATCTGGAAGAGTCTAATCTTCTAAGATCGGCCCTGAAATCGAAAGGTCATTTGACATCAGAATACTCGCAAGTACAAGCTATATCAAGAAGTCCATATAATTGATTCAGAGTGTTTGAAGCTCTGGCTACTAAGCTTACAAGCTTTGCTGTTGACATTGATGGACCTTGATAGAGAAATACCCCGCAAATGATACAAAACACAAGGAGTCATAGTTTAAGCAACCATCTTCCCGGAGGATCTAGCTCATGAAGAGTCTAATATTAACATATGACAAAAAGAGAAGAGAGGAAGCTGTGAAACAGTGATCCACAATTTAGAGAAGCATGGATGATGCTGGAACGGAGTACAAGAGCTTCTAGAAACAAAACAAAAGGAGTAATAACATTAATAAGAGCAATAACACAAGGATTCGCGTCAATCTCCTGGATTTATGCATTAAAGAAGTCAACAAAGAAATCTAGAGATCCGTCAACGAACGCAAAGCAAAGAGAAAGCAAATGTAGTGATTTTGCAGTTGTACAACTTACATGTACAGGTAGGCTTGCAACGAGTGATAGCAAATGTGATATAATTGATATAGTTGCAATAAATGATCTGTTTAATGAAATAATGACGTTGGAGGGAGTCTGAAGTGAAGTTGAAGATGCTGTGTCGAGTGTTGACATTGAGGTTCATGTCATTTTAAACGCGTCACGATCTGACGCGCCAAATTTTCATCGGAGGACGCACTTCAACATCACAACTCATACTTGTCCTGCTAGTTGGTACTCTTGCAGATCTGAATATTCAATCGAAATGTCATCCGAAGTTGTAAAGAAACGTGGGAGGCCAAAGAAGGTCATTCCAGAACTCTTGGATGTCGAGGTGACGGAAGTTGTCAAGAAGACCGTAAGGACGAAAACCACGAAAGCCACGCCCAAAACCTCAAGAGCAAAGACTCCAGAGTCATCAAAAGCGATTCCTACCAAGCCAAGCGTATCGAAAACTTCCTCCAAAGCTGTATCGACGCCAATTGCTCCGAGTGCGTCATCCAAGATTACCGTGAAGAGCGAGCCTTTGCAAACCAAAACGAAGTCCGTTTCTTCTCCAATTGAGAACACAAGAACATCCAAACCAGTCAAACCAGAGGTCAATATCTCAGCTGTCACACCGGACAAACCAATTGAGCCTGCTCAGGCGACAAAGTCACCTATATTAGCAGAAGTACAAAAGTTAAACCAAGCCAGTACAACGAGCATCAAATCTACAACTACACAAGGAACTACAGACTCCACGAAGCCATTGCAGTCAAACACTACCATGAAGACACAATCAGCAATATCCACTCCCTTGACATCAAAATCTTCGAAGAATCCGCCAACAGCCCCTCCTCCCTCCAAGCCGAAGATACCAATTGCAGCATTGAACTCTGCAATCGTATCCAATATATCTACAAGAGCAGGGGCAAGGCCAAATACAGCTGGAAGCAGTCAATTACCACCAAATTACAAGGCGGTATCAAGAAAGGTCACAATGGCTATTGTGGCTATGCCAATTGTGATTGTTACGAGTTATGTTTTATATCAAAGACGTGAGTTGTATACTTTTCAGATGAATCTTGTGTGAACATTGACTGATGATCCATAGTTGTGCTTGGAGAAGAAAGAAAGCTTTTGTCAGGAGATAGATCTTCACCTTCAACCTCATCACCACCAGAAGCCTCTACAGGGACAATCTGATTCAGTACGTAAATGCTGACATGATAATGATGCTCTGACGATAGAATAAGTGGCAACACTAAAATGTACATCTCGGCTTTGATACCCAATACAAAACAACTCAAACTTCACAACTACTTTTCAATTCTCCATTTTCTTACTTATTTCCCACTGTCTTTGGTCGTTGTGTGGCTTGGCTTCGAATGGATATAGCTTCACCCAAAATGCCTGGGTATCGCTAATTCAGCCTGGTTAGTCATTGAACAGAATTGCAGAAGGATGAGGCTCGCACTTTGATTCCAATGATTGGTCAAGATTCGCGATTTTGCCCTATGGTCAAGGCTGACAACCATATCAATATCCTATGGCTGTGTAACATGTGGGTCGTGATCCTCCTGTCAGCCAATAAGATACAATCTTTAAATACTAACATTGGGCGGTGCTATCAGCTTTCAAGTTGAAGGAGCCTCAAACTAGAGTACCTGAAGGTTTGTCTTTTTCTTTCCTTGGTCTTTCTTTTCAATTATTCGACATGGAATATTCTTCCCAGGACAGGATTTCAACTCTACGAGATGAACATGCAGTATCTCGAAAACCAGTCTCGTCACAATTCTTTGAAAACATATCACCAGTTACTCCAATTACTGGTCCATCAGGTCCTCAATCCATATCACCATCTCGTTCAGTCTCACCAGTATCAATCGATTCATCTCTTCGTCATGAAATCGTATTGGAAGTTCCCAGTCAAGTGAGATCGCCTCCGTATAGATCTGCGAGTTCAACTGGTTTTACTGCTCCATACCATGCGGTAGGTAGTAATGATGAGCAGTATAGATTCGAGAAGCCAAAACCTAGAGTGAAGAACAACGGAGTATCGAAATGGTGTAGCAATCATTTTTCAAGGTTACGGGCTAGCTGGTTGTCCTTTGTCTGCCTTGTGGTTTGTTTGATATGTTTTATTATCATTGTGGCTGTATTGGAAAGCTATGATGGAAGGCTATTGTCCGAATGGCCGCACTCGATAACTCCAAACGCTTTCCTTGCTATTTTCATAAGCTTGGCACAAGCAAGTCTGTTGGTGATGATCTCGGAGGGATTAGTTCGGTTGAAGGATATTACGGAGACATCTGTGAGGATTTACGATGAGGCATCCAGAAGTCCTGTTGGAGGTTTGAAGCTATTATGGTTTCTCAAAGGAAGGTGTGTTTCTTCCTTGATGTCAATCTATAGGACTAATCAGTTCGTAGACAACTTGGAAGCCTAGCAGCAGCCCTGACAATACTTGCCCTTGCAATCTCTCCCATGACACAGCAAATTATCCATTACCCTTCTTTCCCAACTCCTACAACCTCAGGTCCATTACCATTTGCTCAAAGGAGTACTTCATATACAACATATACACCTAACGGGAACAGTGGCATCCCTGACATGTCGATATATAGGACTGTCAAATCCGCGCTTTTCACTAGTCCATCGAATTCCAGCTACGCATCACTCACACCGTTCTGTCCACCGGGAATGAGCTGCACATTCCCTACATTCTCCTCTTTAGCAATCTGCTCCAAAACAGCTGATGTATCCTCATTTCTCACCACTTCACGACTGGCTGGAAACGCTTCAGCTCCAGTATACAACGTATCTTTGCCAAATGGAGCATATCTACAAGCTGGTGGATTTGCAGGAGTAAGCATGAATATCAGTACGCCTTTGGCTTTGGTGGATGGGAAAGGTGTCGCAATCTCGAATCATTCACTTGCTTTCACCAACGAGCCGAACATCGTATTCACGGCACTCAACAACTACTTTGTGATTTTCCGCAACTCCTCCAACCAAGGCCAGCCAAGTTTCGCAGCAGTTGAGGTGTTGACATTCTGGTGTGTTAATACGTATAACGTTTCAATCACCAATGGTATCCCCATCACAACGATAACTGCGACATCTTCAAATGTGATAAGCGAGAGTGCGGAAGTGAACAATGGAACATTTACGAAATACGGTGAAATGGTGTTGAGTTCAGGAAATAAAAGTGAAGGATTCAAGGTCGATGGACAAGCAAATCAAGTCTTGGCTGAGTATCTGGCTAGGACCTTTACAGGATACTGTGAGGAGACAGTTGGAGACAGTTGGAGTAGTGACGCTGCTTTGGCCGTGGATTTGGCGTTGGCTGATGGAGGTGGCATGAGGAGGTTGACGGAGAATGTCGCAATTGGCATGACAAACGCGTATGTATTCAACTGTTTTGGAAATTAATGACTAACGGGATTTCAGTATTCGTGCACTTTCTGCGGATGAGGTTCCGGGCACGGCGTATACTCTTATCCCTCATATCAGTCTCCGGTGGGGTTGGTTATCCTTCTTGATTGTCTTTATTGTTGCAACCATTGCCTTTTGGCTGGCTGTGGTTTGGGCATTGCGGAGTGAGGTGTCTGGGTCTGGGGGAGATCATGTGAGGGGGAGGGCAAACGAGGTGCAGAGGGTGAATGGAGGGGACATTGGTGGAGGACTGTTAAGGGGAGAGAGGAGAGGCCATGAGCGGCATTGGAGTGAAGTTAGTAGTGTTATTTGACACACCCTCAGTCAGATTATATTGAGATTATTTGCTGCGATTTTGCGGGTTCTGGTATAAGGATGGCATAGTTAAGAAGATGTAATGAAGTTGTATATAGTGTACATACTACAAAGATAAAGGGACGCTTACGATTTATAAATAAAGACAAGAAGCTGGGGTAATAAGTAGTATAGTAGCTCTCTCACGGGCATTTATCGAAGAGACGGATAGAGATGACTTGATCTGAATTCGGTAATGCCTTGTGTAAAGCCTACTTAATCTGCCTTCAACGACTTCTCTCCCGTCAGGATTTATGACTCTTTCATTCTTGGCACTCCCACCTCCGAGATTAACATCTGCCGCAGTCAAGGCGATTTAGAATATGCCCAAAGGTGTTGTTGGACGGGGTGTGCTTTTTCGGTATGGAGCTTTGTTTTTCGACCGTGCTGCATACGCCACATATTAGCTGGACTATACAGGTGCTTATATACTCAGTAATTATAACTCCAATGCAATATTCACGATGATAAAACGACATAGATAAAGTTGATCTTGTTGTCAATAGTTGACGACTGAGAGGAAATCAAGCAAAGACGGAACGAACTAAACTCAATTAATTGAACCTCAGCCAGTGAAGCTACCAAACTTCTGTTGGCTGTTTCTAAAAGGTCTGAGGCTGTGTTGGAGTGAAGAAAAAGGCGTTTAGTAAACCCCCTTGGATTCGTTCGCTTAGGGGACATGATCACTCAATGAAAGATCACCAACTTCTCAGCCTCGAGCTGACAGCACATCATCAGTCGTCTGCTGCCCATTTTACAGAATTCCATCCTCATTTCGCGTTTGCTCCTGCAAAGAGTCGCAATTGATCACCCCAAACATCAACTTGTCAACAGAGCCTGATGGTACCATAAGACTTTTCGCACAAATCTATGCCACGCCCGGAGATCCAAAAGTTCTCAGCCTCATCATGTCGCATCTACCTCCATACAAGTACAAGCCGTTAAAAGAGGGTCAAATGAGATTACTATCATTATATCCCGGACATGGAGATGAAGATATCGTCATCTATCTTTACCGTCAACCAACCTCGCGGAAACACTATGAAGCACTTTCATACGTATGGGGCGCCCCAGGGTCACCTTGCAACGTAACAGTCGCGCCATATCGCTCTACAGTCGACATTATGCAGCGAAAAAACACCAAGGATTGCCTCGCTACAGATTTCGCAACTCGCCTTGAAATCTGTACGCTAGCCGTCGGAGAAAACCTCTTTGCTGCTCTCAGACAACTTCGGCAGCCAGATAGGAAAAGGGTTCTGTGGATTGACGCGATATGTATCGATCAAGACAATGACCACGAGAAAGGTATCGAGGTCGCAAGAATGGGAGATATCTACCGCAGGGCTGATCGCGTTGTTGTTTGGCTAGGCGAGGAAAGTGAGGATAGTACGTTGGCTATGAAACAGCTTCAAACAATAGGAGAAGGTGTGAGTTATAAAAAATGGGGGGTAAATTTTCGGTGGCATGTGGTCAAAGGAAGCCAAGTACACAAACTGGGAAGTAACTTATTATCTGACGACCAAAGCGTCTCATGGCTTGCAATCAATAGACTCCTACAACGACCGTATTTCAGCCGACTTTGTAAGTCATTTCATTAAGTAAAACGTCCGGCCTCAAGTACAATCCAAAATTTCATTTATTAAGACTCCCTGATTGATGTAAATCGATTACAGACAGTGACTGACCGTATGATGTACCATGATAGGGGTTCTTCAAGAAATTGGACGGGCCACTGCTTCGCAGGCGATAGTTGTGCTAGGAAATCAAAAAATAGCCTGGAAAATCTTTCGTGGTGCTCTCTTATGGATTGAGGATGTAGCAGAAGCCGAACTTTCTTCATTTTTCAGTCGGAAGATCATCGAACAATTGCTTCCATTCGCCAGATCACTCCAATCATTATCGCTTACTCAATTAAGTGTAATGGCAATGCACACCCACTGTTCCGATCCTCGCGATCGAGTCTACGCCATACTAAATCTGCTTGCTCATGAGGTGGCTTCACAGATCACTCCCGATTATTCTCGATCGGTCAACCAGGTTTACACCGATGCCGTTCGTGCCGAAATGGAAGGAATGCAATCTTTGAATATCCTGCAGTTTTGCGTCTTTTCCGATACCGATACTGATACTGGTAAAGCTTCTATTTCTCTCTCAACGTTGGGAGATCCCAGGCTAGAGCATAGGCCTTCCTGGGTACCTGACTTGTCCAATCCTGTGGCCTTTCCAACCTGGAAATATTTGGGATTTGCTACGTGTCAATCAGCACAGGAAACAAGTTTCAATATCGATGATGGATCTTTGAATGTTTGCGGTCGCATGTTGGATGTAATTTCTGTCGTCTCAACACCCATTCCGCATTCCGCAACAATCCAAGAGGTTATCAATGTTTGTAAATCCTTGGAATCTACATATGTCAATGAATCTGAATACATCACTGGAGGATCTCTCAGAGAAGCTTTTCTGTCGCTTCTCTCAATGACATACTCCAACGATATCTTGTACTCTGACGGGCTAGCGCTAAGTAGAGAAGATCTCAGGACGGAATATGAAGCCCTGTTAGATTATCAGGGATCCGATACTTTAGAAAACTCGAGGTTTGCATCTAAAGTCAACTCAGCCTTACAAGATCGCATTCTCTTCAAGACAGAAAAAGGCTACATAGGGATTGCCTCTACTACAACATGTATAGGAGATCGTGTCTGTATTGCACTTGGATCCCTTCTACCATTAGTACTTCGCCGTGTCCCCAAAATTCAGTCCCATTACACAATTGGTGGTGCTTGTTATATATCTGGTCTCGAATTCGGGCATGGCCTAGTTGGGTCACTTCCTCGTGGATGGACCTGTATGTTTGTTTATAGGGAAGGCAATGATCAAATCGAGTTTTGTAGTCTAGAAGGCAAGAAGACGCGGCTTGATCCACGTCTTGGGCCTTTGCCAAATGGATGGGAAATATACGATGATCAGGGTGACTTATATATGATGTTCAGAAATCTCGAGACAGGAGAAGAAACATACAACGATCCAAGATTGACTTCTACACACTTGAAGACTCTTGGAATTGAGCTTGAACAAATCACCTTGGTATAAATAGGGGTAACAAGAATTTATTTTCCGGTTTTTATAATTCACTTCTATATCACATCTCCCATAGCCACTCCTACATCATCATTCTCTAGTTTATTATAATATCCGTAACAATATTCCCTTGTATGCCCGCCTTTGCCTCCTCGCCGCAACAATTTTTAAGCCTACCATCATCTTGGCATCATAGATAGCTAAATAAACCATCACCACTTCCCCGCCACCGCTTCCTCGTCGCCGTCCATTGCCGCCAAAGATAGCCAGACAACTTGATACTTTTATTTAAAATCTAAACTGTATTATTACCATTGGATAATAGACTAAGCACCCTAGAGGCAAGCCAATTCCCCCCTGGCGTTCCTATCCTTGTATCTCATGATATGATGATTTCCAGATTTCGCCTACGTATTTTCGAGAAAATCAACTTTTTCAATTCCAGTTATTCCAATACCTATATTATACCGTTAGTATACTTGAAAGTGTAGAGTTCTACCGGTGAAGTGCATTTTCTTATACCGCTTCATCTTGTATTTTTGGAAATCACTCGTTTTTTCCAAAAGTTTCAACTTGTTGAAGTTGAGATGCTTATACATCTATTATATATCACTATCATGTCTAAAGCTGTAGAATTCTATTACTGAAGTCTGGTTAGTCATAGCTCTTAATCTCAATATTTTTAGCTTTCATATGAATTCCAAGAAAGCCAACTTCTCGAATTTCAAGTATTCTAACACTCATTATACAGTCTCAAAATATTAAACTCTCACCTTTCTACTCACAACCCATTCCTTCATACCTCCTAATTTCAAGATTTTCGAAATTTCAAATCACCTGCCCTTCCCGAAATCAAAATCCACCGCCTCCAAATCAAGTTCAATTGATGGCAAACTCAGTATCTAGCTCAATATAGGCTACAATATACTCTTACAGCATTGCTAATGTACTGCGTCGTCGTCCTGGCTTCAACAATGTCAAAACTTTACTTTGATCATAAGCGAGCATTTCTGTATATCATAACAATCGCGTCAGTATTACTTCTATCGTATCATAAATAGTCTATTCAATAGTAGCTACAATTCTGCCTTTCCGGCTTGAGATTGAAATTGTTAGTTGCGTAGTTTGATAGAGTCGATGAGTATCCAAGGCTGGATACAATTCACTAAAGGTGCTGGCATGCTTCATTTTCAGTTTACAACTTCTCACCGTAACTTTATATATTCCCACCACCAACCTTCCTCCATCTAACCCTCAGATCCCTATCAGGAGGCATAGCAGCTGTCCCACAATACCACTTATCATCCTCCGGACCCCTCTCACTCATTCTCCCATCCTTAAACACATATCCCAAGACCTCAACATCAAACTGCACCACAATCAACGCCAGCGCAGTCAGCATTTCAGCCTTCGCGAAATGCCTTCCCGGACACAGCGAATTGCCGCCTCCATATGGGAAAAAGCCACCCGTCCTCCCATCCATCGAGAATACTGGCACAATCCTCGTGTCTCCCGACACGGGGTCAACCTCATTGACATACTTAAGATGACGCTCAGCCCAGAACTCAGACACAGGCTTCCACGTCTCGTCAAGTTTAGCCTGCGAGCCATCACCCCAGACGTGCGGGTCAAAGTGCGCGATATGCGAGGGCGTTTGGACGAGGTAACCTTTCTTGAGGGCGTAGCCGTCAAGTTGCATGTCCTGCATCACTTCGCGAGTAATGTTGACCGAGACGTGAATGCGTAGTGTTTCAGCATAGAGGGATTGGAAGAGCGGAATGGCGCAGAGCTTGATGGCGTCTAGTTTGCCGTCTGTGTAAGCTGTCAGGGCGAGCTTGCGGACTGTGGCGTAGAGGTTTGGGTCTTGGAGGACGTGGATTAGCATCCAGCCTGTCATGGGGATTGAGTTTGCGTTGGAGCTGTTAATGTTAGTTTAGCTAGAGAGATATGATGGGGAACTTACGCCCAGATGGCACCAAGGAGCAAACCAACGATGCTACTCTCCTTGAAGTCTCGCTCCAAAAAGAAACGAGTATGCTGCCGGAAGTAACGCGATCCAAACATTGGCTCCCAGTCTGGATCATCTTTCGATTCCCAATCATATCGTGCTATGACGCTATGCAGCCATGCAGCACCTCGCTTGTGGTAATTCTCTCGTGCTTTGTAGGGTTTTGAGTACAGAAATCTTGGTGTAGACAAAGCAAGAGGATATACAAAATCATCAAACCCCCACATCGCTTCCACAAACCCATCAGAGAGCTCAAGTATTTCCTCTCCTGCGAAAGCCACAATGGCAGCATTTACCATCTCCTCCTGCAAGAACTTATACAGCTGTACTTCCTCCCACCCATCATTACCTCGCTTATCTAGTGTCTTGGTGAAGAGTTCCTGGAATTTACCCTGCAAGATCGCAACACCAGATTTGCTAGCTAGGTGGTCTAGGAAGAGTCGATGTACCGGTGCCCATGTGCGTTCTTTCTCTGGCACATTGATGCCCGTCATTTGTGTCCGGCTTGTCTTGTCATTTTTGTACTTATTGATATCGGATGCACAGACACCATCGAGCTGGCCCATGGCCATGAATATTAAGGCATCGGATGAGAGATGTCCTGAGGAGCGTACAATGGCATTTGCGTTTGCAGCTGAGTTGATGAGATAGAATCCTTTTGGACCCATGTAGAATTGAAGGACGTTTTGTTTGGTGAAAGTTTTACTGCGATGTTAGTGGGATATTCACAAATTTGGTAGGATGGTACCTGATGTAATCCAGAAAGTCCATATTATGGAAGACATATCGATATGCATTTTGCAATGGAAAGGATTCAGATATTGACGGTGGGGTCTTTCCATCCTGACTCTGTTTGGTAACAGTACTCCTTCTTAACCAGAGAAAGACAAGGCTAATGGACGCAAGAGGTAGAAGTAATTGCCAGTGTTCATGGAGATATTCTCTCGCTTGTGCCATCTTCAATGGTCACCTTCAAGTATTTGCTATCACTAGAATAAGATGTAGACAATCTTGACATAAATGAAGAAACCAAACCTCGGGATCACTCTCTTTACATGAAATAACATTACCCCGAAGCAACTTCCAACAGCATCGAATGCATGTGTTTTCCAACATGGCTGATGAGAGAACGGGACGGCTCGAACTCCCCTGTTACCAATCACAAGTCGCCAATCTTTGAATCTGTACGACTTAACCAATGGGGAAGATGGCTGCTTATGGGTGCATTGCGATTGGCTCATATATGTTCCCCAACAGCAGATACCTGAGTTTGCATTATCACATCGGAGAGATACTTCTCTTCACAGGCTTTGTGAGGATAGATACATTACCCGTTGGAGATATTCAATATGCCAAGCTGTGAGATTGATTTGGAATCAATACATCGGCTAGGATGAGCACGACTGTGGGGGCGGAAAACAATAAAGCCTTGCACTTCAAGACGAAAATTTGTTGGACCCGTATCAGAGCACTTGATTGACTCAGAAGACCATGCGCATCTTGAGCTTATCTCCATCAACAACCTCTTTCTCTTTGGCTAAGAACTCTTCCATGTCCCAACAACAATCAACAAATCTTCCCGCAAGCCAGTCTCGTCTCTGGGTTGTCAAGAAGCAGATTGTATCCGAGGCAATTTCCGTTGTCGCATTCAAGGCTTTGAAAGTTAATCATCGTCATTTCATAAGGCAGAAAACTTACCGGTATGGAAGCTCTTTGGCATATTGTGTGCTAATTCCGTCATGGAGCTCGTAGGATGTACAGCATAAGCCAGAAGATCATCCTTGCCGTATTCAACCATCAAGTATTCAGTAAATCTGAGAAGAGCAAACTTGCTTGTCTGATATCCACTACCACCCTCCCAAATACCATGTGCACCTAAACTCGAGACATTGATAATGGTCTTTTGCCCACCTTTCAACATTAAGGGTAGCAGTGATCTCGTAGTCAAGTATGTTCCCTTGATGTTGACCTCATAATTTTTCCAATAGTCATCAGGATCCGAGTCTGCAATTGGTATGAACTCGCTCAAGTACCCCGCATTATTGATCAGGATATCCAGCCTGCCAAAACCATCTTCAATCTCTTTTGTGGCGATTTCAACCGACGCACGATCAGTGACATCGAGCGTAATCTTCAGGATCTTTGGTGCTTTCTTCCCTGCTTTATCTGCTGCTGCTAGGACTTCAGTCTCCACGGAGGAGACATCAGATCGTGCACCCAGCGCAATTCCTGCTGCTCCAGCTTGTGCGAATGCAATGGCTATCGCTTTTCCTACACCCTTCGAGGCTCCAGTTATGAAGACATAGCGTCCTGTATGATCGGACTTCGTGACAGGATTGATGAAAGGATAGGTGTCTCTATGGCGGATTTTGGTGAACCCCATTCCTGGGAAGGTTAGCTAGTTGAGGAGATCTAGAACAAAGTACGTACCTTTATTCTGTGGCTGAGGATAATTCGACATGTCGTAACGTGTTACATTCATAGAGAAAGAACACAAAGAAACAAATGTCCTACCTTTATATATGGATTCACAAAGGCAGACAGCTTAGCATCTCTAGATGCTGATAGCAAAGGATATCCATGCCAAGTTCCACATAATCAAATAAGCATTTCCAGAGGATTATACTTCGTTGTCGGATATATCGGTCTTTATAGAGCATAAGTCCTGAAAAATAATGGTTGTACAGCACAACTTGCGGAGGTACGGCAGGTGATCAAATAAGATGGTGATGCCTTGTGGATTAGGTAATTAAACTGCCTTTCTTATTCAGCAATTCAAGTTTAGATTGGAAATGCTAGAAGCTGATCCCGTTTTGCTCAAAGGTGATGTGCCCTAAGTGGGTAGGCTCATTCGGCTTCGCTTCGACTTTACTTCTACTTTACTTCTCTATCAACCATAATTAAGGTACTTGAGCATCAGGTGACCAGACTAGAGGGAAATCAGGGAGATGTTGGGACTTCTGTAGTGTCGCTAAAACATGGACATGCGAAGCAGCTTAGTGAAGCTGTTGTAGTTTCTCGAGCGTGGCATAGGCATGCGCCACTCATGGTCTTCAACCATCAGGTGAGTCCTAGAACATAAAGACAATGGAATCATGCTCTCTGCTTCAGTGCAGAACACAGTTTTGCCCATGATATTGACGTCTGACCGGTAACTGTAGTCGGTCATTGGAGCAGTGCTGCTGCACGTAGAGACGTCTATTTTCACTCTCTTGTACGCCAATATGAGATACGTCTCCCTCATGCTAGCATCGATGAACTCACAAATCATCCTGGTGTCGACACGACTCCCAGCTTTAAGCTCGTCTTGGACTGAATTCCAGATCTCTGCGTTCTCCCAATCCTTCGTGATAGCGAGCTTCTCGTTCATCGATCAAGTGATGTACTTGTCGATTCGATATGGTTCTAGAGGATCATTGGCCTAGTTGCGACTACTCCTAGATACCGTACGATAAGTAGCATCGATCATAACCCTTTTCCGGTTAACGTTTACTGTGATGTCGAGGCAGGAGTATGCCGAAAGTCTGGGATTTTCAGACTGAAAGCACACTTAGGCGAACATAGACAGACGATTATTCAGCGATTCTTATTTATAGTATCAGATGCGCTCATTGGAATTCTGAATTACTGAAAATGAAGATTGAAATACGTTCAGACTTACTTCTCTGACTTGTGGGTTGCAGGTTCCTTCCGGATTGAGCAGGATTGTGAACATTAAGCGAAAGGCGCTAAATTAGCTCGTAGGTTCTTCCAACATCATTTTTCGTCCTCTTTTGAATCCCCCAAGCAGCTTCATAAACTCATTTACCTTTCAATTATCTATCTACTAGATTGCAACGACTTTATACTTCTCTCGCGGCGCCAGCCGTTGAGACAATCTTTTTCTTGACGACCCCCTCCTCCACCTCGACTCTCCACTCTCGCCTACCTAGCGTTATTTTGCCTGGGTATGTTATCCCCTTCCCTTTACTTATCATAACAGTATTGAGCGCAAGCTCTTTGCTATTTAGATTCCCGTTCTGTAGGAGTGTGTGTTACTGGGAGACCAGTAGCAGGCCTCTGAAAAGGACAGTTCCGAAGGAATCGTGCGACACTGGGAGACCAGTGTTCGGGCGTCTGGAAGAACATTCCGATAACTACTTGATTGTAGTTGTCGTGAAGAGCAGTTCCGTTGGGAACACTCGTAAACTTCAAATCAATGACTACCATATCAGCCTTTGTGGCCAAGGCCAAAGCATTCGCCCAGTGGGATGCATTTTCTAGGATATTCGCCCCAGGCCTAGCAGCCGAGAAAAAAAATGCAACTCCTCGGTTCTGCTACTCAGAAAGCTAAGGCAACCAGGGATGCGCTCGAGAAAGAAATTGGGGATACGGCAAATATGCCGTCCGATGAGTTCCTCCAAAAGCACTTCGAAGAGTATAGTAAAGGATTACTGATAGTCAAAACCTCATCAGTGCTGCAGAGACTCTCATCAATGAAAATACCATCAAGCAACTCTCCGAAGAGAAATCCGCTTTGAGGGCCGCTCTCAATTAAGAGCTAGGTGCTGAGCAAATAACGAAGAGACTCGAGGAATTTTTGACGAAGATGCCCGTCCCAAACAGACCTGCTGCCGATCCAGTGACAGTCATACCGCTTCAGACACTGGAAATGGAAATCAGAGACCGAAATCCGACTCGGAATCCGTCAAGGAAAACTTGGTCAACAACGCATTCGACGCTAAGACGAAGCTTGCAAGAATGAGAGCTAAAAAGGAGAAACATAAAGAAGGGAAGAAGAATATCAACAAAGAACCAAAAGGGGAGATTGTATCTCTTCGGAAGGCGATATAGAAATTCGAGCACGAGAACAGCGATCTCCGAACTAACACCAAGAGACTCAAAGAAGAACTAGAAAAGAGGAAGTTGAACCGATCGTCAGATGCACTTTCTCCTGTAGCCATTGGACAATTTGAATCAGGACCAAGTTTGGAATCGAATTATCGATCATCTTTCGCACCGTCTCCGCCGGCATGTATGATTGCACGGCCACCTTCTGTACAATAATCACAGGGAGGTACTGGGCTATACGCTCCTCACCTGTCAGTTTTTTCCTTCATATGAACTGGGCCTCCGAGATTAATCACCTTCGCCATATCAACAATAGATAGGATCAGGATGATTTACGACAACAATTTTATGGTCAATCTGGCATTGACCCTCATGGTCATCGTGGATTCAACCCTCCTTATTGTGAACAACAATCTCCATTTCAAGCAGGTATAATGAATCGCGGATACCAACAGCAGATATGCCGCCTCAAGCACACCAGGATCCTCAATTTGCATTCCAAGAAAGCGCATTACTAGGACATCGGACGCCATATATAACTCCCTAACATCAAGGGCCTCCATCATTGCTACAACCGCATACCAAGGAAATTCTAGACCACACTGTGGACTGGGAGCAATGGCACCACTGATGTAACAAGGCTTTCGCAGTCTCCAGGATTTGGATCTCCAAGTGCATCTCAAGGAGGCACAATGGCATTCTCGTCCCCATCACCTTTAGGATTATCTATGTCACCTGAACCACCCTGCCCATTTGGATCGGCCGGCAAGCAACACTTCCAATTCCGGAAATCCGGCCTTTTCGAATCAGGACCACTAACTTTAGCTCTTCAACCGAATGAGCGCGCTTTCAACGTTACAGCATGACATCGCGAAGCAGATATTCTCAAGACATTCTAGGAAAGGGCTGACGGGAATAATGGTTAGGAAAAGATAAAGTATCTCTACATTATCAAAGATAAGGCTGCAGATTACGCCCTACGAGGCACGAAAACGCGGTTGGGGCTGTGCTCACTTGCAACGGTGCATGATCTCTCAAGGTGGGTGTCCCATGCTGGCTGGGCTGGGGTGTTGGTCTTGGTGGCTGATAACGCACCCCGCAAGCCTTATAATGGATGTGGAGCCCCTCGTTCTTATGTTCTGATCCGTCAAGTTTCAAACCGTGACTAGTGATCACTGACGGGTAGTTATGACTGACGTCGCCGGTCTTGTCCTTGGAGTGGTTGCGCTCTGGAAGACATGTGTCCAGATCTTTGATACCATTGAAGCTAGCCAAAAGTATGGCATGGACTACGAGATACTGTGTGTCAAACTTGAGGTAGAGCGGATTCGGCTCTTGAATTGGGGAGAGGCAGTCGGTATTGGTGACGAGTCCCAGGCACTGGTCCAACATCGGGATCTATCCAAAGACCACATCAAACTTGCGGTAACCCGTGTGCTTGGATGCATCAAGTCCACCTTTGAAGGAACCGAGCTATTGCAAACCAAATATGGGTTGGAGCTCACAAAGACACCGCAAAGCGAGACCACAGAGACTGCAGGTCGCCTCTTACTCGGATCCGTCTTCAAGGAATCATACGAGCGGCTACGGAACCACGCACGCGATAGACAGAACGGTACCACAGTGAGGCGACGCACTTTATGGGCCATAAAAGACAAGGCCAAGTTTGGGGGTTTGATTACAGAAATCCGAGGTTTCAATGACGCCCTGGAGAGTCTGTTTCGCGGGGTCCGAGAAAGTACAGAGAGGCGAATGATACAGGATCTATCCAGCAGTGATAACACCGCCGGCCTACAGCTTGTCCAAGACGCTACGGCTGGAGAACACCAGCATCTCTCTGAGCAAGCTAGTGCGAGAATCGAAACATTGACCATAGAGCGTGGCAGCACGGCGCGCACAGAGCTGATGACAGACGACTTGGCTACAATTTCAATTGCGAAATCGGAGCAGAACGAAGCAGTTTTGGAGAGTGCTAAGGATAAGGAGAGCGTTGAAGGGGAAATTAAAACCAGTGAAGCCAATGTTGCGCCTCGGGAATTGTCCGAGTGGGAGAAACGGGCCAACGTCGTGGACGTGTTTTCACGAAAGAAGCGCAAGGGCAGCCTCATCGTATCGTTGCATACGGCAAGTGAATACTCATCTCGGGTTTCTGCGCAGGCGGGCTGGGAAGAGGAGACCGAGGATGCTTGGAAGTCCCCTTGGACGTCACGCAGCCACGGCTATGTCACTTTGAAACATGCTGCCTTTAGTAAGATAATCTTTATAACCCGTTGCGGTTCTGTCTATCTGACAGTAATTCTAGGCCCATACTGGAAAAAGCGGTACATGCATAAATACGAACGAGATCAGCTGAAGTACGATTATCATACTGAAGAAGGCGGCGTTCTCTTTGATGTTGAGAGCTACCCAAAGTACGAACATGTGTATCCAGGAACTCTCACGCTTGAAGGCTTCGGCCTGGATGGCTGGACCTATGAGGAGACTTATCATCCCAAAGGAGACCGGTCCATCTTCGTGAGCTGCGCTGATCCCGGAAGCATTGAGGGAAAGCGACTTCTCCATCGGATTCACGAGTTACAAACTAGCCTGCCGAAGTGGGGTTGGGCACCCGATGAAGACCGCGAGAACTTGATCGAGTTTATGGGCCCGTAAGTTTTTATTGATCTACTTATTCGAGCACTCAGGAAAGATATTGACGAATAGCAACCTTGAACTAATGGATACGCAGTGGCGAAATGTACGACAAAGGTTACGGCCGAGACCTCTACTACTCCAAGTTCTTCAGCTGGCTTAATCGTACGGATGTCTTTGTCGATTTTCGGGACACCTCCAGCGTTGGAGCTGTTTGGAGCGACAAGGGTATAGCGTCGTTCTGGAACATGCTTTGGCAGATCATCGTGGGATATGAAATGAAACGCAGATTGGAGAACAAAACTGACCGAGATAGTGGATACACATTTGGCTTTACCTCTCGTGTGCTTGCTACCGTCATCATCTCGGACGCCTTTATCAACAACGTTGAACTTGTTATTGCAGATATGAAAATTCCACCGTCCGAGCGGAAGAAGCTTGAGACACCCGAGAACCAGGCCAAAGGTGAAGATTTCAAGGTAAGGGGTAATGAGGCTATGGCAAAGAAAGATTTTGATAAAGCTATTGAGTTCTATACCGAAGCCATCAATACTGATATCGGCAATGCCATTTACCGGTGTAACCGTTCTGCTGCCCTGTATGAACAGGACAAGTTCGAGGCAGCTTTGGAGGATGCCTACATCTCAACACGACTAGATCCGAAATATTCCAAGGCCTGGTCCCGATTTGGTGCAGCGTGCTTGAAAACAGGACGACCCAAGCAGGCAGAAGAGGCATACAACCGAGCCAGACGCTTACAGAGCGGACCCAATATGCAGGTGATCGAAAAGGGCCTGGCACAGGCGAAACAGGACATCGAGTCTCAGTTGGACGCCATTGACAAGGAGACAGACCTGTCGAAAAGACATCGACTGAGGAAAGAATTCCTCTCACAGGATTGGGATACTCTGATGATGCTCAAACACGTCAACATGCACTCAAAAGTCCATACACAGCAGGTAGAGGGCTTGCTCTGCTTTGCCGAACTTATGAGGTGGCCGTACATCAACGAAACTCGCGAATCCGCTGAAGAGGCGTACAGTGAGCTACGTGGAGGCAAAACAATACCAATCGACCTCCATGATTGGCTTTTTGGGCTTGTTCTTCCAGGAAAGTGGTTTGCGTACAAAATAATGGCAGCATTAATCTGCTGCACGCCATCCCTAGCGAAACCACTCGGGGTCGCCCCATATATGGACTGTGGGCTATCTACCCCGACCAAATCGTATTGGCGAACTCGCACTGTCTTGGGCAAGGTGCTCGGCTGCTGGCCTGCTGTGCAGTCGCTTTGTGGCTGGCTTGGTCCTTGTCCACCGGTCGAATTTGACCCTCCTTTGGAAGCAGGGACAGAGTGTCGACATGTCCGACTTAAGTCTCGTCAAGTTACCCCAGTGAGTGGTGAGCAGAGTGATGTGATTGAACTAGGAGGTGGCCTTTGGAGAGATATAAACTTCAAAGGAGGTGAAGAATTGAGCCACTGGATCGAGGAGTTGACCGATCCTGACAAGTGGTTTGTTCCTGAACCTCCTGTAAAAGAGGTTAGCACATGCACTCTGAAAACCATTCGACTCAAGAGAGACCTATCAGCGAATGATCAGGATGAAGATGATGAGAACCTTATATATAGAGCACAATTACTGTTTCTAATGGACGACAATAATGACCTGATCAGATTCAGCCTCTTCACTAACCCTGCATTCATCTCGCTTCCAGCCTGCCACCCGGGTGCCAAAGGAGCACACGAGGTTCACTTGAGAGAGCTTCACCGATATGATCATAAGCACGTGTGGACGGTGGAAAGGCTCAAATCGCACACCGCAGAGGCTTCCGAGGGTAGTGAGGTTATCATTATCAATGCGACAGGCTCCGGGTCGGAGCTTCTTGCGCGGGCTTGGTGCTCCGAGCGGGGCAAGAACGCTGTGATTCGAAAGGCTGGAGGACCATGTTACACATGTACAGTACGAGCAGCTGGGCGAAAAGGGTTAAGGACAGGGGTGGTTATCTGGGTGTCATCAGACTAGTTGTAGAACTTTGGGAGTCTGGAGGTGTCTGTAAGCCATGCTTCTGCAGGGTGAAGCGAAGATATTGGGGATTTTTCATGTGAAGTATGTTGGTGAAGTATGTTGGTGACGCTCATGTACGGACTGGCGGTGTTAATTTGGTTTGGTATCGAATTGGCACTAGGGGGATATACTTGGGACTTGGATACTTTAGTTTTTGGTTTGGTTCGTCTTAATGCTTCGGTCATCGCTTATAGTTCGCGTAGAATACCACCGAGCAGTTTGCAGCCAAACCTCCAAGGATATCGCATAAAGTTGGACGAGGTAGATTATGAGAAGTTCAGAGGACTGATTATAGTTACCTCTGGAGTATCGACTACTCTTCTCAGCTATTACGAATGGTTCATGCTGCGGAGTCGTGAGGACAACTGCTCCTCCTTATCCGCCGCCATATGTGAGAGGATGATATACTCTGGGATCTTGCCTTCGTCTTTAAAGCGCTTAAGTCGAATGGTCTCTGCACCTAGAAGCTATATGATGTAGCAATCCATCACTTGGATCAAGCAAAACTGCAGTGACGTTGTTGTACAGTGGGGTGCAAAAAGTTTGACCACCCCTCCCCCCTTGTAACTTTTATGCCAAGAGTAAATTACTACTTTTGGTAGTAATATATACGCTGCTTTAAAGAAACATATTCTGTCTAAAAGTAATACTACAATAGGAAACAATTAAGCGCTAAATATACTCGTAGATCTCTAAGATTAATTATCTTTAATAGTATATTTAGATAATCTACGAAAATTACTAAGGATTGTATTACTTATACATCTAACTCCTGACTAGGAGGTCACATAAGTTAATAGCAATACTATAAGGCAGCGTGCGTATTACTACCGAAAGTAGTAATTGAATCTTGGCATAAAAGTTAAAAGGGGGGAGGGGTGGTCAAACTTTTTGCACCCCACTGTAGATGAGCCGTAAGTCCGTGCACTCCTATTCCGCCCCCGCCCCGGCCCCCTTCCGCTCCTCCAAAATAAGCGATCTTTCAGACTAGACCTTCGCCTTTGTTGCGACCCTTTTCACTCATTTTCACTCCAAATCTAAAACATTACACCTCAAGTCAATCGTGACTAAATACAGCCAAGATGATATGGCACATGCCATTATGGATGTTGTAAATGGTAAGCACATTAATGCAGCAGGGAGAGACCAGTGGCTCCTTTTGATTATCAGAGATACAGAGGATCACATAGCTAATTGCGTTCTTACTCAAGAGTCTTTAGGTTTTCTTTAACCCATGCCCAGATCAAGGAATTCGCGCAGCGTCTCCTAGTCCTTAAAGGTGATTGCTTTCTACTATACATTCTTTCGTTCTCCTTTACTTCCTCACTTCTCTACCTCAACTGCCTTTCTCCCAATAAGATTTCCACACCAAGTGTGAACCGCATGCCAAGGACTGAAGCCAGACTTTGTCGAGATTTTGGTAGAGATGAGGACTTTCCTTGTAGTAAGGTACAGAAGAACATCAATCCACCCACACGAGCTCATCATAGTACCAGCCAAAATATAAACAGACACATGAGGAGTCGCACCCGTCATTGCAAAAACGCGAGTGATAGCAAGTGGTGATGTCAATATGACATATGCAGCAGGGTACAGGACCATATATCTGGCTGTCTTGAGGAGTCGTTTTCGTGATGCTTCGAATGGATCTCTCTTCTGTGCCGCACTACTCTCATGTATGGCTGGATTTGATGCGTGATTCTTGCTGTGAATGTGGAGCTGATCATTAAGATAGACGACGATGAAAAGGTAAACCACCACCGAGCCACCTTCAGCCAAGAAGATCCAGATGTAATGGAGATATAGCCGTTCCCAGCGATACTTTGCATCAATCCAGCACTGAGTCAAGTTAGTCTTTTCAAGTAGAACTTGGAACAAGGTGAGTGCAAACCCAAACGGCAGTTGGAACAAATACGTCCTTGATTATGAGAGGTGCAGCAGCTGAAATTCCCACACAGAAAAGCCATATGAAAACCACCCACGCGAAAAACAGCTTTTGTGGCACTGTTTTTCTCAGGACGAGATTGATGAAAGTGTGAAGACCAATTGTCAATACCCAAAGACCAGAAGCGACATCACCAATTTGTATGAACCATGCTTGCGCAAAACAAACTGGATGAGGTCCAATTAACTTGTCTTGTGACAACCAGTAGAATGAAATGACAAAGGCAAGAGATTGGTTGAGGTCGGCGAAGAGGAGATTATAGATCAAGAGTAGGACTTGATTTCTAGCCATTGGTTGATCATAATAGTGACGCCAGTAGACCATTCGATAGGTGATGAAGAGGAGGAGAGTGAAGGTTGAAACGGTTGATAATAGTCCAACTGTTCCAAGAACGTACATGCCTTGGCGGGCAACATAATGAAGAGGATCCTGGGAAGTTTTCGCATAGTGAGGTTTCGGTATTGTAGAAGTAGAATTCATTATCAATCTTCGAATATAAACAGCAAGGGCGTTTGGCAGCTGACTTTGAATTTCGTAAAGGAATCTAACCCCGGAAGCAATTTATGTGTTCAAGAATGACGGTGACAGTCTGGTCATTAGGTATGTGCGTGTAACATAAGGTTTTGAAACCTAATAGATGTTCCCATCGAGTTGATGAAAGACGATGTCTTTGAGGTTGGTCTTGAGACATAAGATCTCTTGCTCAGGTAAGAGCAGGTTCAGTTCTAATGCAAATATGGTAGGCGCAACCCATCAAGGAAGGAGGACTTCTCACATACAACGTTGCTGATGTTAAGCAAAGTCAGACAAGCTCAAGGAATGGATTAGAAGATTAGCTATTGAAAGTGACTGATGCATTTCAAGAAGGCATTTAGACTGATATGTTATGAAACTAGAGATTTGTACATGTCGACAAATACGATCAATAAACCTGTTTCATCTAAACTTCAAAATATAACATCACTCAAGCTGAACCTCTCAATAAACCTTGAGGGCAAACTCAAACCATTGACGCGGACAGGATGCAATAAGCTTCTCTTCAAGGACAGCGCTAGGTGGCGCAAGATATCACAACACAAACAGGGACAAACGTCGAAACCTGGTCCTCCATCGATACAGTGAGCTTCAAATCCCTTGAGACTGCCGAGTATATCAAGATGAAAACGTGAAAAGATGCATTATCTTCTACTTAATCCCTCTCCGCCTCTTCCTCCATGCTTTCATCTCCTTAACCACACCCATCACTAATGGTACACCAATTGGTCCAAGAAGTGGAAGATACACAGCAACTTTGTGCTCATCTGGAAAGTAAACTTGTCCTACCATACTCTTCTCAAAGAATGCCTTCTCAGCTGCCTCTTCAGCAATCCTCGCATTCTCCAATCCCTCCTTTCCTCCCAAACCATCACATGCCTTTCGTAAATGCTCAATGGTACTGTAAACTCCATCCGCAACACTCCTCGGGATGCTAATCGATGGTAGTGCCAAGGTCAATCGGGCTAAACTCCCCATTGTACCACTAGCCTTCAACAATAAACCTGCACTTCGAACACGAACCAAAGTCATCAACCGAAGTGGCAGAGATCCGGTCTCTGGGGCTCCAAGTAATGACATGAGCTGATTGGAAAATATCAGCATTGCTGGTCGTAAATCCGAGATATCAGATTGAATTGCGACTCCTCCCCATTGTGGAATCAACCAACTCTTCCCTCCACCTTCAACCTCCATATCACCAACATAAAGGATGAAATTGACGGTTGGAGCACCTCCAATGCTTGGACTCAATGGCCACTCTGCTGCATTGATAAATCCACTCAAATCCCCCTTCTTCAACACATTCCCACTGACTCCGGGGGTCGCATATAATTGGATCTGGGTGTCGATTGTGAAATTACTGATTGGGGAAAAGCTGTCCAGCAGTGGCTTCATGTACTCCTCCAATGCCGCCTCGATATCCCAGGTAGAAGGTACAGCTGTTGGTGTGAAAAGAGAGAATGTGAGATGATAAGTTCTAGAATACTTCAACGATCGAGTGGTCCATTTCGCCAATGATTCTGCCACCTCTGGTGCTAATGCCTTGGGACTTCTCTCAGGAGGTGCAGAGCTTGTAGAGAGCAAATATGCGATCATGGCCTGTTCTTCCGCAAACAATTCTCGTAACTGATGCGCAATATATGTTGCCAGTGATGACGAGGAAGAGGAGCTGGATGGGATCTGGTTCGAGGTGTATGAAACATCTAGAATTGGAGAATATGGTTGGAGAGCTGCGCTTGTATTAGTACCTGGCAAGACTCTGATGGTCAATGCCACCTCCTCATTCTCCATTCCACCAACGGAAGCTCTGGCTGAAGCGTTGGTAGAGGGGGAGAGCTGTAAACGCAAATGATGCGCCGAGAAATCGTTCAAGTCATCTAGAGCGTGTTGGGTTGTTCGCAAAAGATGCTGAGCTTCATTATCTTGAAGAGAATGGGCTTCGATTGATATTCGTAGAGGGAAAACCGGACGACATGCCTGTGGATGTCAGCAAGTATTCAAGCAGTTGTTCCTCACACTTCGCACTCCTCACCCTTCCATCAGCCCAATCCATCATCTGATCCAGTGGGAGATCTGCCCTGTATATTGCTGTCGTTTTCCACCATATTGGCAGTCCGACGATGAGGATGATGGCCCAAAACGATGCAATAACCCATTGTCGCAGTCGTATACTCTCTGAAGACTCGGGTGGTGGCTCCTTTTTCTTAAATGCGGCGCTCACAGCATTTGCAGGAGGATCCTCTTTCAGAGATGATTCTTCGACTTTCGCTCTTGCTTCAGTAAGGACAGGAGCTTCGGCAGACCCTGACATGACGCTGCCTTGCGTGTTGTCGCATCTGCTGTGGCAAATTGTGTATTTGGTGATGATTGATGTTGCCAGGTGTTTTATTTCGTGATGCACAAACAAGCACAGGGCAGCGGCCGAGCAGCCGAATGTGGTCAGTAATCCATTTCTTCAGCCTGCCCTGTCTCTGGCCTGTCTCTGATCTACAGGATAGACTCGCTTCCCCGGATATCCTGGAATAGACATCATCACCCATACCCGCTCACACTGCAAAGTGAAGCAAGGGTTGGAAGTGCGACACGTTCAATGGCGCAGGTGGTGGATGGTGGAGTCAGAAGCGCCAAAGAAAAGGCTTGGATGAATGCGAGACACCGAATGCGACTCCGACTGCGAGGTTCCAAGTCCACTTCCACCTTCAAGTGCGGGGATTTGCAGCTGAGATACCGAGAGGGTGGCAGCTCAAGCAATCCAGCTTTGTCCAGCTCGCAAGAAAAACCCCAAAGTCACAAAGACTGAAGATCTGTTTCGTCCGAACCGAGGCAATTCAATTCATCCATGCCGTCTCTGTCCTCCCCAACGACCAACGATCAACATCAATAACCCCCAACCATACAAAACTATGATAACGCCAACCGACAAACGGGGAATGGCTTGCTATTGCTGTCCTTCTAAATAACCACTGTTTCTGCTGCAAGGCGGCATCAGTGGCACCATGTAGCGTCTTTCTTTTCTCTTTGCTATCTTGTCATCTCTTCTCTCAACGAGACTTTTAGATATCGCAAGAGTTATCTTACCCTCCAGTGTCTGTTTGAAGTGAATGCAGTATCTTTGAAACACACCGATTCAGTCGCATCATGCCAGGTAGGACTTATGTTTCTTCCTTCTTATATGCTACCCGCTCTCTTTTAGTTTCCTCTAAATATCCTAACATGCTTCCACCAATAGTTCCTCTTGCTCTTGCAGCTCCAGCAGCTGTCGCTGGTCTGGCATATCTCGATGCGCGAACAGGTCTTTCCTACGATTACCGATTGATTGGAAGTGCAATCTGGGCTGGTGTCAAGGTTGGAATTAAGGAGAAGAAAGATCGACTTAATGTGTTCTATCAATTGGAAGATCATGCTCTGGGGAAACATGGCAAGGAGCGAGCTCTAGTATTCGAAGGTCGAACTTGGACGTACAAGGAGCTTTACGAGATGACTTTGAAGTATGGTACTTGGTTGAAGACAAGATACAACATCAAACCCAAAGAGATTGTTGCTATGGACTTTATGAATTCGGAGAAATTCATCTTCATTTGGTTGGGATTATGGGCAATTGGTGCAAAACCAGCTTTCATCAATTACAACTTGACCGATAAAGCACTAGCTCACTGTATTCGAGTATCCACGTCTCGTCTAGTCTTGATCGACCCAGAGATTCAACAGAATATTACCCAGCAAGTCCAGGATGAGCTATCTAGTGTTGAGTTTGCGGTATTTTCTCCCGAGCTAGAAGCAGAGGCCTTTGCAACAAACTCTGTACGCGAAGATGATGCTGTCAGGTCGGAAGATAAGTCTCAAAATATGGCCATTTTGATCTATACTAGCGGTGTAAGTATTTCCAATGTTAATGGTGTATCAACTCGGTTTTATTATTAGGACCGACTCTTGCTTTATTTTAACTCGGTTTCTTTCTGGCACCAACCTCATGATTGATCACATCTTTTCTGATATCATACAAATCAGGCACTGACACTACACAGACAACAGGCCTTCCAAAAGGAGCAGTAGTTAGTTGGACAAAGGTTTTAACCGGTGCAGGTCTTGTACCACCATGGATGAATTTCACTCGAAAGGATACTTTTTATACTGTAAGTGAGTTGATTCTTCTACCTTCAATTTCTGACCCATCTAGTCAATGCCTCTCTATCATTCTTCGGCCTCCGTTCTTGGATTTTGCAATACACTATGTCTTGGAGCAACATTTGCACTAGGGAAAAAGTTCTCTACCAAGGTGTTCTGGCAAGAGTGTCGTGACTCCAAAGCTACTGTCATTCAGTATGTCGGCGAAACATGTCGATATCTACTCGCAGCACCACCTCAAATCGATCCAAAGACTGGTGAAAATCTGGACAAGAAGAACGATGTTCGAATTGCATTTGGAAATGGTCTTCGTCCTGATATTTGGAATAGATTCAAAGATCGTTTTGGTATTGAAGCGATTGCTGAATTCTATGCTGCTACCGAAGGCTCATCTGGTGCATGGAACTTTTCCCGGAATGACTTTTCAAAAGGAGCAATTGGTCGTGCTGGAACGTTTGGAAGTCTTTTTGTCCAAGCTAACAGCACCATCGTTGAATTGGATTGGGAGACAGAGATGCCGTACCGTGATCCAACGACCGGACTCTGTAAACCAGTTCCAAGAGGTGAACCGGGAGAAATGTTATATCTTCTCGACGCGGCCAATGTTTCCAAGAAATTCCAAGGTTACTTCAACAACAAGAATTCGACCGAGAGCAAGATCATGCGTGATGTCTTGAAGAAAGGCGATGCATATTTCCGCACAGGAGACATCATTTCATGGGACAAGGAGGGTCGAAGTTACTTTAATGATCGCATTGGTGATACCTTTAGGTGGAAATCCGAGAATGTATCAACGAATGAAGTTTCCGAAGCCTTGGGTGGACATGCTTCTGTACATGAAGCCAACGTTTATGGTGTTGAGTTACCACATCATGATGGCCGAGCTGGTTGCGTTGCGATTGTTCTTGCCGAAGAACCAAATGAGAGACTTTTAAATGATCTGGCAAAACATGCTCATGCGAAGCTACCTCGATTTGCCGTACCATTATTTCTGAGATTGACGAAGAATATGGTTGTGACTGGCACAAACAAGCAGCAAAAGCACGTAGTAAGGTCACAAGGCGTTGATCCTGAGAAGATGGGAGAAGATGAGCTTTATTGGTTGAAGAATGGGACATATGTTAAATTCAGGAAGCAGGATTGGGAAGAGCTTAATGGTGGAAGGGTCAGGTTGTGAGTTTCGAATGAGATGGTGGTAATTCTTCTTTGGTGAGTGGTATATATCAGTGAGCGGAGTTGGACAGACGAATACCCAGTTCAGAAGTTGATTTCCCCCATGTACTTCAGTATCTTTGTCAATTGGAGTGCAACCTTTCTATCTCATAGCCAATCAGCAGATTCCTACCTATCGCATATGGATGATGTTTATGTTAGAAAGTCATGTGCACTTTCAGATGGCTGAGAAGTGGGTGAGACAGTCAACTGTACTACCACCCCTTTAGCTCTATTTTCATCCTCATGAGGTATAAGGCTCTAGATAATTGAAGATGTGTTGGAGAAGCTGAAAAGAGGACAAGGCTATCACCAAGATTGGAACGCCGAACAAGCCTCATGCTTCCAATTCGAGCCGAATGCTGATTTTCAGCCGCCACAATCAATAATATCGCAGGATTTCATTCGTCTTTGGTTACAGTGAACAGGGTTAAGCAAACGCCCTTCCCATCTCAACGCCACGGATTCTCAAGTCTGTCAACATGGCGGAAAAGATGGAGTTTAAAGAGACTGTCGTGCACGCTGTGTTGGAAGTCCGACGAGATATGAATAGCACATACATATTAATGCGACGATTCCATACGTCGAATGCTGTTGTTTGTTAGGCGTCAGTGTTCAGAATGTTTCCCACGGGCCTCTCCATCATCTTTATCTTCCTCTCAGTCTTAACGCTTACAGCTTTTCCCGCAAACGCCCAAAATGATGTCAACGACTCGCCCATAACTATATCTGATCAGCCTTCGTTCGCCTCTCAACGTCTTTGCGTACAATTCTGTCTTGGGAGTCCATATGCTTTACCATACGGTCTGGGCTGTCCAGCACCAGCCGCCAATGGCTGTTTCTGTCGTGCGGATCTTACGAAATCTGCTAGTACCTACATGAGGATGTGCTTGAATACTATTTACAGTACCTGTTCTGGCGATTATAGCACGGCTATGAAGGTTTATGACGAGTACTGCTCGAGTGTGAGTGCACAGGTCAAAGGTGTTACTGTTGCGAGTACGACTGGAGGGGGAGCAGTTGGTATGTTTGCGATTTCTTCGATATTTTGAAAAGTTTCTACCACAAAAAAAGAACCAAGCTTCGGAATGATACCCGGGGTGCTTTCAGTTTGTCGACTTGTTCTTCATCAGTGCTTATTCGGACATACTAACCTCTATTAGCAACAACCTCCATCCGACCAGGTCAAACGATTGAAGTTCCCAATACAGTAGCCACCATCACTGTCAACACGGCCGATAACCCGGATAAGAAATCAGGTCTGTCAAATTCAGATGTTATAACACTGGCATGTGCGCTTGGGGTCGGTGTACCAACTCTGTTGCTTGGTATTTGGCAGGCTAGAAGGAAAGGTTGGGCTGGATTTAGAAGGCATGGAAGCTAAAATATCAGGGATATTTTATGTTTTACAGTATATAAGTGGAGTTTTTAGAGGCTTGGTATTACTGGATATATGGCCAAGAACGATGAGAATGAATAATCATATGGTCATGTGGGGGATGAATATGTATAAACTACTGGTCTACGATCTTGCATGGCTGGAATAGTGTTTGATTCAAATCGACAGACTTTACAAGAATAAACAGCAGCTCAGAATATTCTTTTGATGTCGGTTCTCCAAACGATACCTAAAATTCCAAGGATAGAAGAAACTCTTCTGCTTCTCAGTGCAAATTTCCATTTCTTCAATATTGTTACCGAACAAGCGGAACGTTAGATCAGATGCTATCTATCTATGAGATTCTAGTTTCTCTATTGAGAGGAATATCTTCTTCGTGCGTTCCTAACCGAATCAGAATGAGAAACCCTTTCTAACTCTCTTGTTACTTGTGCCAAATGAAAATAAGCGAGGGAGTTTCTCCATAAAGACTCTCGTCAACGTATTTCTCCTGACGGTAGTTGTCGTCTCATATCATAAGAAAAATAATTATCCTTCTCATCTTCTTATTTCATGTGCGCTTCTTGTCTTTGATGTTGTGAAGTTTCATAAACGCGAACGGTCTATTGTTCTACGACGGAGAAAGATGGTTATTGCTTTTATTACTCATCATCTACTTTTGTTATAGACTACAGTTGAATTCGCATCCCAAATAATGATGAAAGGAAGGCCAGACAGACTCCTGTTGACCCCCCTCATTCTCTTCTCCAATGCGAAGGGCCGTTTCTGGCAGCATCTAAATCATGTTTTAACCTCGTAGCAGGTCTACTATGATCTTCTCACCATCTGGTCAACCGTCCAAGTGTTGTTGACTTTAAATCACAATATGCATATCTAGAGAGTCTTGTAGTTCTGTGTCTGTAAAAAATGCAGTTGAATCGTCGCTGTATTTGCTACAACAACCGATGGACATTGCAATATGGCGACGGCAATTGAGTCTCATCCGAATCGATTCACAACATTCGCCACTATCTTCATCATCTTCATCATCCAGCTCTGATTCTGAGTTTCTATAACACTCATTTAAAGGACGACGCCAAAGACACCGACTACGACCACGCTCATTCACTTGAATATATCCACCAGACACATCGCTTGAATTACAATCACAGTTTCAGGAGTCGAATATCAACATCAGACAAAATTGCACTTGAAGTCTTGCTTGAATTTGGAATATGAACCCTGGTACTGGCCACCATTGGCCGCGTTCAAGCTTGGAAGAGAGTCTGGGATGCTAATTTCAATGATGCAAGCTCAACAACTTGTCCTGTATCTGCTGTACACTGTGAGTTTCTCGGTCTTCGGTCGTATCATGATACAATTAATATCAAAGGAGCTCGATTATTTTGATGAGCTTGCGTCTCAGTGTGACAATTTGGTGTCACAGAGCTCGTTCATGGTCCTGTAAGCATCCCCCGCTGCTCGCTCCACTAGCGAGATCCTTGGCTAATGCCAGTTTAAACCTTACTTCAACCTCGCGATTATCCCATATCATCGAACCAAAGACCTTGCAACTCCCTATTATCTGTGTCTTCTGACTCGAAATTCCAATCGAATGTTTACGAGTCCATGATGTAAGCCTCAGATCAGATAGATCCTTTGGTCTATGTGATGTTAAAGGAACCTGCAATACCGGAATCAATATTACCGTCCTCTTGAAGATGACTTAAATACAAGATGTCTGCTCTAAAGATTCCAAGAGTAGATCATTCTCTTTCACAAGAGTATTCCTTCTCCTCTACAAAGCTATACTCACTCATCAACGACATTCAATATGAGATTCACTCTCTTGCCATTCATCTTTTCTTCTTATGTCTTAGCCCAATGGCCAGGGTGGCATGGATATGGCGCAGGTCCTGACTGGGGACCAATTGGAGGTGCTTGCGCAAGTTGTGCTGTGTGTTTCTATTCCTGTCAAATTTGACGCTGAATTAACATATCCATAGTCATCCTGCTGGTCCTCGGCCTATTCATCACAATCAAGTGCTTGGCCATCCTTCTGTGCCCAACGAACGGCTCTTGCCTCTTGTATCTCCTCAGCCTGTACCGCAACTAGCTTTCCATATCAGAGCTTCTCAAGCATTCGAAGTTCTGTCTGTTCTGCTTACAGTGCTTGTTCATCTAGCTCAAATGACCAAGCATGTACGGCCTGGGGCTGGGGTGGATATGGGCCTGGCAATGGGTTTGGTTGGGGAACCAAAGGCAGAAATGGTTTCTACACTATCGCTGCTCCTCCTGGGCAAAGCACTGGTATGAGTACAACCACAATAACATATATAACGACAGTGAGTGTCGGTGCCAGTGCTGGAGCTACTGTTAGTGTGGCAAAGGTGGCGGTTACCCAAACCGCCACTCTGGTTGCTGCTGAAGCTCAACTTGCTACTATTACGGAAGTTTCAAATGCTAGACCTACGAGTGGAGCTGGAGCTGCAATGTTGGTTGTCGGTGTTATAGGAGCTCTGGTTCTGTAGGATTGGCTATGCAGAAGGAGGACTGAAAAGCCTGTGATGAATTATGGTTGATGTCTTTGAATTGGCTTATAATTTCGAATGGAAGCAAGGAAGTGGGACGGATGTGAGCGGAATTGCCTTTGACTTCCAACACTCATTTGATGCTCAGCAGCTGTTTGGTCTGAAGGACAAGGTTTATTTAGGATCTGAGAAATGTCAATATCTTCACCTATTCTATCAATGCTTCCCCTCACTACTGCTTCATCATCCTTCAGCATGTCTCATCCACGACATTATCGCATCCACCGTTCCCTCATTGTTCCTCCTCACCCCAAAAAGACAATCTACAACGGGTGCATCATGCCACTCGCCCTCGCCTACTGCCAACTCCACAATGTCTGCATTGTCGTCCAGATCGTCCTTCAGCCTCTGGACAAACTCAAGACAAGAGTCGAGAAACGCCTCATTTCCACCTATTGTGACCAACACGCGAGAGGCAGGGATATTAATCCAGTGCCCGATTGGTGCTTCGGCTGGCGATATGAGTGGATTGTAGAGCGTTCCATATGTATATGTAGGAGGATATAGCATTGTGAACATGCCCTGAACTGCATCATCTGACAAATAGTCTCCATTTGCTTTGTACGATGGCTTTGTGACATCGTTACTCAGCATTGGACTTACCAAACAAAGCCCTCCAAGTTTCTCTCCACAAAGGGTGACATTGTCCAAGCCAAGTTTAATATCAGGATGCATTGCGTGGGATACTAACGTGATGGCAAGATGAGCACCAGCTGAGTCTCCCAAGAGGGTTATGTGTGAAGCAGGAGTGAGGGTCAAGACATGGTTTAAAGCCGAAATTGCTTGCTGTAGTTGTGTTGGAAAGGGAGCAACGGGTGAGATTGTGTACTCTAGCACTGCGAATACCGTATCTGGAGCCATAGCTTGAGAGCATTCATAAGCGAAGGGGATGTGAGTTGGTCCAGCCATATGTAGATAACCACCACCGTGAAAGAAGAGTAGAATGCGTGGTTTAGCTAGAGATTTGATAGGATATGCTGCTGGTGAGACCAGATGTAGATAGCCATTTTGAGCAAGCGGGACAATCTCGTGGTTATGAGGTGGTTTGGACTTTGAGCAAAACTTGGTGATAGATTTTCCAGTTGGTGGTTCAGGAAAGAATGATCTGGTGTTTGTCAATATTCAAAGTCGACATGCTATTTCGGAGAAAGGCTGCATACACTTGCTGATTCACGGGAATGGATGTGATGGTTTTTAACATATTTATGGCAGCAGCTTGGCGTGCACCTAGCGAATCGGAATGTGGTTTGAACCATTGTTCACCTACGATGAGAGGTGTTTTTATTGCTATAAATTATAAATTAGCTCTGAAGAAGCTGAGAGCTTGATGATTACATACGTATAGAGAGGATCGTTTTCAGAAATGACAGCTTCTCAGAGGATGAGAGCTTTGGTTTTGGAAGTGAAGTCATCTTTGGTTAAGAAGAATCAGGAGTTTGTTGTGAGCGTAGTAGTGCGTATAAAGATGTAAAATATTGCCTGAAGAGTTGAGGTTGATGCACGTAATGGCACTGCTTGCCAGATATCGAGATCATACAGCCAACTGAAGACGATCAAGGTACTGTAGTAAATTTATTTGAAAGCTTGGGACACTTTATTTGTTTCATGTTTAGCAGTGCCGAAAACAAATACGATTACGCAAGGTGAAACTCAGGTGACAAATGAGAGCGAAACAAAAACTCGCTTGGAATGACTTGACATCAGGATGATGAAACAAGCTTTCTTCTGATCAGATAAAATTGAAGAGTCAGAGCTTGCTAACTGCTTAACACTATATATAATCCAATTGTCCGTCGCCTTTGCAACTCTTAGTATCGACAATTGTCGAAAATAGTCACTGAAGGGAAAATGTACCAATTCAAATTGTGAAAAGGTATATTCAAGACAGCAATACAATTCACATGACTCCCCTCGACCCACGACAGAGAAATAATGAAGACAGATGTGGGTTTGGCAGTACTAGATATAATACGAGGGGTTATCTAGTCGTAACATACAGCTTAATAGTCTGGTACCACTTCTCAAATCTCAAATAGTTTGCACTCCAAGCCCCTGCTATATCCCCCTCCCACTTCGATACCTGCTATTGACTCTCAAATGTTCACAGCCCCTTTTCATTCCCAATCGACTCTACATGCTCTACTTTCAACTTCTCAACATCCAAGCCTCCAACATCTGGTCCATCGAATATAAGAGCAATTTCCTCAAGTGATGGACCCTTTGTTTCGGGATAGACAAGCCAGACAACAAATATCTCAAATAGCACCCAAGGGAACCAGATGAGATAAAACTTCCAAGCCATGTTGTCCAAGCCAATCGGGAATGTATATGTGGTAAGGAGGGAGAAACTAGTGGCGAAAAGTTGATAACAAGCTTGTCCAGGCATACGCAGGCTAAAGGGAAGAATTTCAGTTATGTAAAGACCCAGATTTCCGTTCAAACCGAGATTGTAGGCTGGAGAGAAAAGGTAGAGAAAGGCTACAACGGCTCCACCAGCTGCTTTGTTAGTTGGATCTTTGGCGAACACCGCACTTCCTGTTGTGATACAAACAAGACAGAGGAAGATGCAGGAGAGAGATGCCAAGAACAGAGTGCGACGACCGAGTTTACCAGGAAGAGTTGCAAAATATAGAGCGGAACCCCAGGACAAAATTTGTTGTGTTGCATTGATGAGGGTTTGCTGGAAACTTGTAGTTAGTCCGACGGAAGTGAGAACTGGTGAAAGATAGCTGTATCAAAGTTAGTACGATTGAGAAGCAAACGGGAAGTAGTCTTTAAAGACACATACTATGAGATGAAGGCATTTCCCGACATCTGCGCAATGCATGCAGTCCACAGCAGAATGAACAGTCGCTTCCTGTTTCCAGGAGTCTTCACGAACTCTAGATAATTCTTAATGGCACCCCCTCGATCAATGCTTCGTTCATATGCGAGCACGTTCTGAATCTCGGCATACTCGAATTGCACGAGTGGATCATCCTCTTGCCCTTCTGCATGGTAATGGACGAAGAATGCCAATGCTTCTTCACTTCGATCTTTCGAAATTAGCCATCGTGGACTTTCTGGCACCCACCACAGGCCACAAAGCTGAATGACGGATGGCAGGCCTTGAAGGGCGGATGGTATGCGCCATGCAGCACTTCCCGCGATTCTGAATGTTCCAAATGTAGTCCAAGCTGCGATGATGGACCCAAAAGCATAAGATGTGTTGAATAGTGCAGTTGCGGTTGATCGATGCGCCGGATGGGCGATTTCAGTAATCAATGGGGCACCAGCAGATCCAAGGAACACAGTTCCGCAGCTGAGCAAGGATAAGCATCTGCTTAATATTCGACAGAAATAGGAGTACATACCCAAGAATGCCTCTTGCAACAACAAACATTGGTAGGTTTTGAGCACCACTTTGCATGGCGGCTCCAAAACAACAGAGAAGAGCTCCTAGTCCGAGGCCAGCACGACGACCGAAACCGTCACTAACGAAAGAGATGAATGGAATAGCACACAGGCCACCAATTGGGTAGGCGGCATTGAACAAGCCCAATGTTGATCCCTTGGGTTCTCCAAAGTACTCTCGCCAAGGTGCAACGGCTTGCAAACCGTTCATCATAGAACCATCAAACCTAAGGAGCGTTAATCTTCAGGTCTTCTTTACAAGCAAGGGGAGCCGCCTACCCTTGAGTGAATATAGAAAGCATTGGAAAGATGAGCAAGAGGTTGAGGGTACGAAGATTTTTATGCCTCCACCAGTGATCGGTATCGATACTGCTGGCTGGCATGGCTATAGCCATTGGTTTGCTCACCGCAGCGTGCATTGTGATGGAAGGTTGTTGGTATCAGACTGAGGAGGAGAGAAGATTGAGAAGTTTGAGAAGATTGGGATGATTGAAGGAGTGTCCGAAGTGTGATGAAGATTCTCAAAGGGAGTTGAGGGACTTGACTGTTATATAGGTGGAATTCCCAATCTGAATCTGAAGCCATAACCATGGCTCTGGTACAAATGCTACAAGTGCTAGGTGACTTTCCCATTGATGAGATGATTGGACTCTACTCTATTCGACCAACCATTCAATCCTACCTTAGCTTAAGTTGGGGAAGTTCTTAGCCCTAGCCTTGCATTTGCATTTTGCGGGGTGGAATTTTTTGAAGGAATCCGGAGAACAAGCCAGGGATGGTGATGCAAAGTTGAGGGCGGAGTCCCGGGAACCTGAGTTTCTTGGACCTTGGAGGTTGAAGGTTGGCGAGTCAGTTCAGGAGCTAATGATTCTCAAGTTAGACTAGGTAAGGTATCCATTTACTGTACGAATATACGAGAAGCTTTTGTGGTGGTGCTCAGATTGGAGTATATGGCTGAGCTTCTGAGGTGGTGGGGATGTGGCTGAACATTATCGCGGAAAGCCGGATGTAGTATAATAGCATGGTAGGTAAGATCCTACCTCACCTAGGTTAGCTAGGATACGTTCACCGCGAACACATCATGAGACGGGAACACAAACAATACAACAATGCCAGATGGACTCACATGGACTCACATGGACTGTCATGGACTCGGGGCATAAAGGAGAGTTCCAATATCAAGACTAGCCGAGAAGCATAAAAAACTCCGAAGAATGTAAACGTTGTCTACGCTGTACATTACACGTCTACTCGGATCATCAACGTGATAAAAACTGCCGAGAATATTAACAGACTTGAAAATGTCAACACCATCACTGATAATTCCAGGTACAGGCACTTGGATATGGCATCCAGAGTGGAACGAAGGTGCAGTTGAATATAAACATTCTGCTGGAGCATTTGCATACTTCCGCCGAAACATCCATCTCCAAGACCTACCTCTTCATCCTGTTTGGATCAATATCACCGCAGATACGAAGTACAAATTGTATATCAATTCCCGTCTTATTTCTATCGGTCCGGTGAAAGGAGATGAGCATCTCTGGTTCTATGATCAAGTAAACATCCAGCCCTACCTTCGAGTAGGTGAAAATCACTTCCATGTCCGAGTTTTGCGATTGTATCATGCAACGCCATTTGCAACGAGCTTTCCTCGTCTCCCTTATGCGGGACTATTCATTCAAAGCAATGGCTCTCTAGCAGCCATTGATACTGGCAAGGAATGGGAGACGGCAATCGACTTGTCAACCCGATTGCCAATAGATATTGAGGAGGATGCATTTTTGCACATCTATGAAGATGTCGACAGTGCAAAGAATGCTCATCTCAAGTGGTCAGCGGCAAAGGAGCTGAAGTTCGAAGCATCACATGGACTTTCAGCCCCGTGGAAGTTGTCTCCAAAAATGATCCCGAATGCGAAATTGGAATCGAGCAACTTCATGGCCATACACAACATCCGAAGTACCGAGTCTCGTTCGACCTGGGAGAAGGCATTGTTGAGTTCAAATTCAACTGGTATCAATCTCCCTGCTGGAACTTCACATCACTTGGAATTGGAGGCCGGGCATCATATCACAGCTTTCCTAGACTTTAAGTTTGTGAGGCCGCAATGCCCTGGGAGCAGTCTAAAGGCATGTATATCCTCTATTGGCACAACCAAAGCTTTTGACAATCAACTAACTCAAAGTTGTAGGTAACATATTCCGAATGCTACGAAGATCAGCCAAAAGCCATTCCATGGATTCGCTGCAAGGGCGATCGTCGAGACAGCAGCAAACTACTCATCGGTCCACGAGATAAGTACACCTTTAGAGGAAAGAGACGGGGACAAGAAATGATGCAGTTACATGAGAAGATTGAGGAAGAGGAGATATTCAGCCCCTTTCATTTCAGAACTTTGAGATTTATTGCCTTGGATATTACAGTATCGAAAGATTGCGATATGGTCATGAATGGAATCAATCTAAGGACCACAAACTACCCCCTCGATATTCTCGCTTCTTTCAAAACACCAGACACCCAAAATCCAACCTCGGAACTGTGGAACACAAGTATCCTCACGCTTCAAAACTGTATGCACGACTGCTACGAAGATTGCCCGTTCTACGAACAACTGCAATACGCGATGGATATCCGTAGCTCCGCCTTATTTACCTATAATCTTTCTAGCGACGATCGAATGGCTCGTCAGGCTATGATCCAGCTCCACAATTCATACAAGACAAACATTGGCCTCACAGCCAGTAGAGCACCGGCTCATCAATACCAAATCATTCCCCATTTCTCTCTCTATTGGATCTGCATGATCACTGATCATTTCCAATATTTCGGTGATGGGGAATTCGTGCGGCAGTTCTTGTCTGCTTGTGATGGCGTTTTCGAGTCCTTTGCAAGAAGGATTGACCCTGATGTAGAACTTGTACGAAGTCTGGATGCTACAACGGCAGCATCGCAATGGGATTTTGTGGATTGGACGGACGAATGGAAGCCTTTTGGTATTCCTCCTGCTGGGGAGCAAACGGGCTTCTTGAGTTACACCAATATGTTGTACGCATATACTTTGAAGCGAGCTGCACGAATGTTGTCAAGAATTGGGCGGCTTGCCCAGGCTTCCCAGTATTTGTCGCGTGCCAATTGCGTGGTTTCTGCAATCATCAGACACTGTTTTGATGGGCACGTCTTCACAGACGGGCTGTCTTCCAATTCAAATCCAGACCAAAATCGCAGTCAACATGCCCAAGTCTGGGCTGTTCTGTGCGGGGCAGCCGTGGGAGAACAAGCATCAAAGATCCTTCATATCAGTCAGAAATCCCCAAAATTTACACCCACCTCCATTTCCATGTCTTTCTATACTCTCCGAGCTCTTTCTCTAGCTGGTGGAACTCTATACAACGATTTTTTCCATGAATTTTGGAAACCCTGGCGAGCTCAATTAGCACAAGGTTTGACAACATGGCAAGAAGATACGGTCTCACAACGTTCGGATTGTCATGCTTGGGGGAGTGCCCCCATTTATGAGTTTTTGGCTGAGGTTGTTGGAATTCGACCAAGAGATGATGGGGGGATTACCTTTGAACCGAGAGTTGCTTTGTTTCCGGAGCTAGAGGCGAAGGTTCCGATTTTTGTGAATAAAAAGAGGGGAGTAGCATTTGTAGAGTGGAAGAAGGAAGGTGAAACAGCGATAGTGGAGTTAGAGTTGCGCTTTGATGGAGGACCAGTGAGTGGTATTTCGGTGCAGGCGTTTGGTACAGTATATGAGAACTTTTGTAATTCAGTGTTTAACGTCAAATTAACTACGATGTAAACGAAACCGTGGAAATGAATAGCAAAGTAATTCATACGTTTCTCGTCTGCCACATCTTGCTACTAAAATTATGAACTTCATTCTCGTACTAAACACTATAGTTTCATCCATTAACAATGGATAACCCTGAAGTATCTCAAAGGAGTCATTTGCATTTTATACAGAGAATATGGCTTGAGTTTAACTAATTTCTATTGCAAAAAACCTAATATAATCTAACCCGACTCTATACCGTACTGAAAGTCTCTATAAACCAGACCACCAACTCGTTTCTGCAACCTCAAAATACCCACTCAGTGGCGTCTTGACACTGGAGTTCCCTACAAGGATATCATAAATCCCCGCTTCCTCAATCCACATGTCCCTATCTTCATCCCAAAAGCTAGTGGCGTACTTCCGCTTAATTGGGATTTCAACCATCCTCGAACTTCCAGCCTTGAGAAAGACCTTTGAGAAGCCTTTCAGCTCCTTCTTTGCGCGGTTAATAGAAGGCCAGCGCTGAGACACATAAACCTGCACGACCTCCGAACCATCAATCTTGCCAGTGTTTGTAACGACTGCACTGACAGTAATTGTTTCGCCAGGCGTAATCTGAACATTTGAAATGTCGAAGGAGGTGTACGATAAACCCCAACCGAACGAGAATTGAGTTTGGCGTTTTGTCATCTCATAAAAGCGGTATCCGATGTAGATATCTTCACCATACAACACTCTGCCTCGCTCGGATCTGTAATTGAGATACGAAGGATTGTCTTCCACATGAACGGGAAATGACAGTGGTAGCTTGCCAGATGGATTTCTATCTCCAAAGAGAACATCGGCAATTGCATTTCCTGTCTCATTGCCTCCGTACCATGCCTGAACAATGCTCGCAACAGAGGATGCCCATGGCATACTGACTGGAGTTCCAGATTGCAGCACCACAACCGTTTGAGGGTTGACTGCAGCAACAGCGGATATAAGTTTGTCGGATAGACCAGGAAGATCCATGTGTAGACGATCGTGGCCTTCTTGTTCAAAGTCTGAATTCAAGCCCATGAAGAGGACGACTTGATCCACGGATTTTGCTAATTCAACTGCCTTGATAATCTCATCCTCTGCTGAGATCCTTCTGGCACCTCCAATACGAATACCACCCCCTCCAAAAGTCACAACGCCATCTTGATCAGCGAGTTTTGAGCTGACTCCACTTGCGAACAAGACTTTGATCTTGTATGCCTGTCCAGCCGTCGCATTTATAACGCCGGTCTCTTCTACGGTTCCGACATTGAAGAAGCTGCCGCCACTTCGTTGAATTGTTTCATTGTCTATAAGTAACTCGTCATCAACATAGAGTTTGGCAGTACCGAAAACAGTCAGTCCGAATTCAAACTCGCAGGTTTCATCGGGGGTGAAAACCGCTTCTACCTCAGCCCACCAAAGATCCTCAGTCAGTTTTGGATGAGAGTAATCAGCCAGGTACATGTTCGAATCTGTGAGGTGAAGAACATCGACTGGTTGTCGGTCGAGTTGGGACGGTGGAGATGTGAATGCTTTGAATGTGAGTCCGATTCTGCCATCGGATGATCTCAAATGGGTACTAAGAGCAGGAAGCATTTTATGGGCTTGACATCCAACAGAATATCGAACATCGCATCCTTTATTTGAGATACCATCGAATGGTGTCACCGCGTAGTAAGGCTTCAGGGTCGCCGATCCTCCTCCACAGTATGCAGCAATTTTGGCGTTTGGACCGATGACAGCGACCTGGACATCTGTTAGACCCGGAAAGCAAGAGCTGAATTTGCTTACTGTTTTATCCTTCTTGAAGGGCAGCGTTTGCTTTTCATTCTTCAACAGAACGATTGCCTCGCCCGCAATCTCTCTCAAAAGCGCCTTGGTTTCAGGAATGTCTCTGGACAATTCGGGAGCGTTTTCTGGAATGCCAATCTTGCTCACTCGACTAACAAGTTTTAGGACTTCGCGAACCCGTTCATCCAAAACCTTTTGCGTAATCTTCTTGGAGATTAGGGCGTGCTTGAGAAGGCCTCCGCGCCACCTAGAGGGTCCAGGCATTTCAAGATCAAGCCCAGCGTTCATCGCCTTGGTTGTTGAGTATGTGCCGTACCAATCACTCATCACCATCCCTTCCCAAGCCCATTCTCCTCGTAGAATTGTTTGAACGAATTTCGGATCTTCATTCACGTGAACTCCGTTCACTTTATTGTACGAAGTCATGAATGATCCAGGTTTCGAATCGCGAACGGCAATCCTGTGATGGATCAGCTGTGTGCTCAACTGCCACGTAGGGTGCATACTGAAATGGAAGCAGATAAATCTCACGCAAAGCCCTTTCAGTGATGATCGAGTTGACTGCCATACGCTCATGTTCCTGATCATTAGCAATGTAGTGTTTAATTGAAGCAACAACTCCGGTGTCTTGGATACCATTCACGATAGATGCCGCACAGTTTCCAGCAAGCACCGGATCTTCAGAAAACGACTCAAATCCTCGTCCACCTAAAGGTCCGCGTTGCATATTCACAGTTGGACCGAGTAGTACATGTGCACCTTTTGCTCTGGTTTCCTCTCCCATGAGTTCACCTGCTTTTCTGAGAAGTTGTGTATTCCAAGTAGCTGCAAGTCCCGTACCACATGGCAAGCAGGCTGCTGGTTGTCCATTGAAGAACCGCGTACCTCGAACGCCATTGGGACCATCTGACATCCTGATCGAGGGAACATTGAGACGAGGAATACCCTTTGTATGCCAGAAATCAACGCCTTTAAAAGTCAATCAGTGGCTCCTTGGAGAGGAAGGAGGACTTGCCTGACAACAGCTCATTCTTTTCATCGCCGCTCAGTTTTTGAAGTGTCTCCTCCACATCGAAAGGCTCAATGACTGAAGATGAGTTTGCTATGGAGCCCATGTCGCCCATGATGAAGATAATTGATATGAGGTGGTGGCTTGAAAGAATTTGGAAAGTGATCGCACGACTTTGGCAGCAATAGAGACGGAGAGAGAACAACAGAAAGACGAAGAGAGATAATTAAGAATGAAGAAAAAAGCCTAGAGATGGCAACCTACCAGTACATTCGCATCAAAACTTCTCAAAGTGGCATTCCGCAACTTGTGGATTAACCCAAGGTGTAGCTTGGTACCTAGAGATCACTCCTTGGTCCTTTAGAGTCCCTAGTTTCATGGTTAGTTGAGTTGATCCAAGTCAAAGTCGAAAGGGTCCAAAAATAACCAGAGCATCGACATCTAGAGCTTCTTCCCGCTCGCTACCATCTGTCCATCCATTAATCCATCCATCTATCTAGCCAGCCAAGCCAGTCCACAGTCCACCACCCCCGCATTTAACATGACTCGTTACAAAACCTCCCATCATAAATCATAATCATCTTCCGGCATTCCGCGTGCTTCTTCAGCAATTGCTTCTCCCAGGATTCCCACCATACCATCCCTCCTCTCCGCGCAACATTCTTTGTGGCTGGGGAGTACAGAATGGGAGAATGTCGGAACCAGACCCAGCTGTCACATCCACGGCTCGTAAACGACCACGACCACAGCCAGAACCACAGCCAAGAACTACCACCATTTCATCTAGCAAACGTAGACCCGCGTACCCGCGAAAACGTGCGGCTCAAGCTTGTTGTACCTGTCGAAAGCGACGCACAAAATGCGACAATGAAAAGCCAAATTGCGGTTCTTGTGTGGGCCTAGGGATTGAGTGTTTTTATGATGAACAAGACAAGTCAACGTCAGGATTCGGATGGGTGAGGAAGAAGAAAGTTGCTAATAGACCACGCAGCTTTGACTCGGCAAGTTTGGCGATTTTGCATCGTCTCGACCAGCTCGAAGCATTGATGATACGGCAAGAAACATCACAACCGCTGCTACAATGTCAACCGGTACAGCCCCAATTACTTGATGCAATATCACCAGTAGCATCCACGGCTGTATTAAAGGACCTCGGTTCTCCATCCCTAGAGAGGGACAATGCATCTCCTCGCTATTATCCCAATATTGAGACTTTGTTCTCATGGCCGGTCTTCCAGGACCAAAATTTGGATCAACGACCTGATTTGAAGGCTCTGCTGCGAAAGGTGGATTCACCCACAGGAATTGTCTCTATCCCTTCGGACTTCGAACGTGATGGTGCTGGAATGCTACTTGATGTCTTCTTTGAGCATGTTCACATCTACAACCCAGTTTTGGAAGTTTCCAAGGTCAGACAGTATTTAACAGAAGCACAATTAAATGGATTAGGATGGAAGGCACAGTCTTGTCTTCTGGTTCGTAGACATAGATGCCTCCCTCGTGCACGCTTTCTGATCAATCTCTAGCTTCTAGTGTATGCGTTGGGATCCATCTCTGGACCGCACCAAGACAGCCCGTCAGAGTCATCTTCGACTTTTCGTATGTGTCGAGGCCAAGTCTGTTGGCTAGTATTGACGTATTTTAGGACAATCAGAGCAATTTAAAGATGGAAGGGCGTTTTTTCATGCTGCTCAGAAGCGAATGGGAGTATTGCTCTGCAATAGTGGAGTCATTGAAGCGCAATGCTTTTTCCTGGCAGGGGTATATTTGATGGCTACCTTTCAACCGATTGAAGCTTGGAGGATGTTCGTCCAGGCTCTAGCGTGCTGCAGAGGATTTGATACGCATGGATGTTCTGAGACAGAGCACCGGTTGCAGGAGAGTATCTACTGGACCTGCTTCAAGTCGGAATTGTGAGTGCATTCTTCTCTGGTTAGGATTTTCACTGACAGCTACGCCGGTAGAGAACTGCGACTGGAATTGAATCTCGTCAACAATAGCGTCTGGGATCTTACTTATCCGCCATACTTTCCATCACCTCCTCAAGATCTTAAAACTCAAGCGGAGGCAGTATGGTACTTTTATCTGGCCGAGATTGCATTACGACGACTTGGAAACCGGATTCTCAACCATGTCTGCCAGCATGAATCATCACGTATATCGACTGCTAGTAAGATTGATGCAGTGTTGAATTTTGAACGACAGGCAACGGATTGGTATGCCGCCATCAATGGTGTTGAAGCAGCTAACCTAAAACAGGCTCAACTCTCTTCCGTCTGGACTCCAGCTTGAGATTGGAGAGGAAGAGATAGGCAGGGAACCCAATGAATTGAATTCATCTTTGCGTTTCATTTTAAGCGGACATTTGATTGATTGTTACGAGCTTATGTACTGGCCGTTTATCGTTGATTGTGTCAATAGCAGACTGACAAGCAACCCTGATTCTGAAAGATACGCAAGGAAGGGATTCACGCTCTGCGCAGAGAGAATTCAGAAAAATGAAATGGGGTTTTATCAGAGACATCATGGAACTTGGTTGATGTTGCGATCCTGCACTCGCAGTGCACTGGTTCTAATTGCTGGTAAACGGGCCGGGTTCAGTTATTTACTACCTGGAAATTGGGAAGATTGTGTGCTAAGTGTAATAAAATTACTGCAGTATTGGAGGGAGGAGACGAGGGATGTGCAGGATCGGCTAAATATTCTAGAGGATATGATGTGTCGAGAATGAGGTATAAATACGAGGTTTATTATGCCACTGTAAGAAGAGACGGAGCTGGCTCCATGAGATTACTCAAGAAGAAAAACGGGAAAAGGATACATTGGGAGACATAGGTAGGTTTGTAACTAATATATACTTTCCATTTGGTGGTACCTTGAATCCGGTATCTAATAGGAATATATCTCATTGCTAACAGATTCCGATATCATACTTGGATCAGTGAAAAGAAAATGCGTTAATATTGAGTGTCTATAATGATAAGAGAAGCAGTCGACTATGCTGGCCCATGATTTGAAGTTTAACAAGTGAAGAGGCATTATAGTGACATCCTTTGCAGGGTTCGTAATAAAACACTTTAGTATTCACGAGAAAAGAAAATCTGGGAAATGAAAATGTTGTAAGTTATGACCTGTATGTACAAAGCTTGGAAAACCTCCAAACTTAATTCGAATTTTGCTTCCCTTCAACCCGTTTGCCTATCTCAGGTCTTGTTGTTTTGGAAGCAATTAGTTTTAGAGGGTTGAAACGAATCATGTTTTCTATATTTTCAGATATGGATGACCTAGAACTCCGATAGAATACTTTATCAGCAGTTAAAAATTTTGGCAAAGAGTCCTCTGTCGTACAGGGAAATTTGTAGGCGCGAAGAAAAACTCTGAAACTATTCTTAAAGGTAAAAATCAAGCGGTATGCTCAAGCAGTGATTTGGAGAAGATCTGGTATTGATTAAAGAGAAGAGTGGTCGAGACTGCCTGGTCATCCATAAAGGCTGACGCTAGCAGTCAACTATCAGTTGGAGCCGGAGGGTTTGCTCCTCATAGCGACCGAACAGGTTGTGAAAAGTCTTAGGGTAATGTCGCGATTGACGATTGAAAGTCCAGGAATGACAGTCTTGAGGTGGTCGATGGAAGCCAAAAGATGGCCATCTCTCTTGGTAAAGACAACTGTATCGATGCCAATTGACTCGCTGCCCAAGATTGGAAAGCTGACAACTTCAAATCAGGTTTGTAGATGTCCTTCCCACCTGGCTGCTATCTGAGACAATACAGGAGACATCATGATCTGCGGATCCTCATTAGCCCATCGAAGTGGCAACAGTCAGAGCACAAAGGATCGACGAGCCGTCTAGATCACTAGTAATTGTGCTAGTGAAGATGGTGGGTATGACGAGTATTATAATCGTCGTGTAGCAAGGTATCCCCATCTCACAAGCATATTGTAGCTGTCAATTACTCAAACGGGACGAAGGATCACGCATATGTCCCATGCTCACGGTTGAGACCGACGCTGGCGAGTGTATCCAGTCTTCCATGAGACGTTAAACTGAAAGCGTATATACTTGCTGTGATCTCTGAGAGATATAATCTAAAAATCGAAATATTCGACTTTCCAATCATCGCCTCTCACAATCTTGACACGCTTGAGTGGGGCTTTCAAGCCGCTTGAATCTCCAAGAAAACCCTCGATCTTTGTGAGAGCATCTCTAGGATCAGGGAAACGATTGTAATGACTCAATGGACGAATACGGACAAGATAGTAGAGACCCTTCTTGCCTTCAGCCTCAAATTCATCGTCAATCCATAGCTCTTGCAGCCCTTCCATACCATGAGCAAGCCCAAAATCTACCGGCTGATCATGTATGAAGATTGTTTCAGTCCTCAACTTGCGTAGAACGTCATTCATTGAGCCTCCAAGTGCTAATCTCTGGATACGATTCAGATCCGTCGGGGCGTAACGAAGGAGGAGTTTGAGAGGATTCGTTTCAGCGCACTTAGGATATAGACCCAGCTTCCTCTCTGTATCAAGCATAATGATATCCTGGGAGAAATTAATCCATATTCCTTTATAACTCAAGTAATTTCGCTCCCAGAAAGTGACATCGTCGCCATCCAAGTATTGCATCCATGAGGGTAGCTCCCTTTCGTCCTCATGACGAAGAAGAGTTCCTTGGAAACCTAGAACATACCCCCTCTTCAATGCTATTGTCCTACTTTCACTGCAGACGTATAGAGCGGGCGGAGGAGCGGAAGATTTGTATTGTAGTGGTCGAATGGCTTTGTGGTATGCGGTTTCCAATATTGTCAACTTCCCACCATTTTCCTGCGTGGTGCTTCTTGTGGTGCCCAAGCTATTTGCAAAGTCTGCGTAGGCTTTGAAGAACTCTGCTGGAGTGGCAGATGGGGAGTAGACAGTATGATTGAAGCGTACTGAAGTCGTTATTCGTGGACCGTCATACATGTAATCTCTGATGGGATCGCAATGTGGGGGAGATAGTCGCTCGTGGGGATGGAGGAGTATCAGGCGTGGAGTTAAAGTATACAGCCATATTTGCTCTCGAATTTCTGCTGGTAGAGAGTTGAAGCAGGTCTTGGGGGTGGGTGGGAGGCTTGAGGTTGATGCTTGGAATTGGAGATGAGTGTCCGCCATGTTGCCGTCGCCGACAGTAGGACAGACTACAAAGTGTTTGTGTATATCCGATGATGAAGAGAACAGAATAATGCCTTGAGGGCCAAAGGTTGGATCAGCTATACCAAGTGTGACTGATCTGTTAGTTTCCTACAGGGAGATGATGGAAGCTGTGAGGCAAAGCTGCTGACTAAGGCAAGATTCCAAGTCATCAAAGCAATCCGCTTTCTGACTTTTATCTTGTCTATTCTCATACCACTTCATAATTCGAAGCACAGAATGTCAGCTACAATCAAGCGAATCAATTAAGTGAATCTATTGTTTTCCTCACGAATTCTTCCCCCTCAATATTTTGTTCAGCTTGATCGTAAAGAATGGTCAATCCCTTGCCAAAGACAGTAGATCAATTACCAGAGTAGTCTCTGAAAGATCATGCTATTGTTTGTTCTTGTGTTGTGTAAAAATATGCTCAGATGTAGAATGGATCGTCCAGTAAAACATATCCCTTTACCTTCCTCGAATCCCTTTCTCGCTAGACAAAAACGAATACCAAGATATATACATTCTTGGCCACCTCTCGCTAATGAATGGATACTCTCTTGCCCGTCCCTTCTGATCGCTTATGGTCAAATTCTTGCACATCAGTCAATGTTTTTCAAGGCCTCAATAGACTTTGTTGCTCCATAGTGATGTTTTCATTCTCCTACTTGATTTTAGCTGAGACTTTGCATCATCGCTTCATGTTACGCTTTCGGAATATGTGCAGATCGACACTGGTGAAGAAGCGACATCACTTCTCGAAACTATAATAGAAAGGGAATCCTCAATGTTCCCCCATCATCAGCTTCAATCACTCATCAGCTTCACTCAATCAGATTCACTCAGTCATCACATCGTTTAACTACTACCCACTTCCAAACACCAAACTTCATCCTTCAATATGCTTGCCAATATCAGCAAAGCGTTTGTCGCAACTCTTATGTTGTTGTCTGCTTCACCCGTTCTTGCTGCCGTTACTCCCGCTCAAGTCGTTGTCAATATCAAAGCTGTTACAGTAAAATCTCAGGCTTTGCAAGCTCCATCCAGTTCAATCACTCTTATCAATGGGCCTTTGGTCCTTGTGGGTCTGGGACCTATTCCCGTATGTTTCATCAGGACATTCCTCCAAACCACCAAACCTTTGAAGCTGAACTAATAACATATATTTAGCAAATTCTGGCTGGATTTCAAGACATTGTCGTTACTGTGACCGGTGCCCTTACGGCGATGCAAGGTTCTGCTCAGGTGACTGATGCAACTCAAGCAAAGGCAATTGCAGATGCATTCCGAGAGGTAACACCCACTGCTTCCAAACTTTGAAGGAAAATCATCTAACTCCTCACAGTTTGTCCGTGTTCATCAGGTGCTTTTGAACATTTTGATTGGCAAAGCTGGACTGTTCAATACCGTCCCCATCATCGGTCAGCCTGTAGCTGCCACTCTTAGAAATGTTGAGGCTATTGTTGATGTATGATACTCTTAAACCTTTATCACAATTTGCAGTACTAATATACTTTGTCTCTTCTATAGGCAGTTGCTAATGCGATTATCGACATGGTTCAGCTGGAGGCAACTTCATTGACTGCTGATTCCAACTCATTGATGAGCACACTTGAAACTGCGATCAAGGCTTTCTCCGGTATCCTGATCAACCAGTAAGAGCTGGAACGTTGAAGTGTTATCTATTCAAATCGGGGATAGAAGTTGGTCTGGACTAGTAGGAGCATGGACGTCATAGTGGTATCTTTTTAAATTGGGGATAAAAGTCTGTTTTTGGATTCAATTATGTATTAGTACAATCTCTTGAAAAACAATGAAATGAGTTTTCGGAATTATCGAGGATTAAATACTTCAAGCCTAAGTTCTCAACGTATCCACTGAACGCCTGTCAATCTACACAGAATTCCCTTTAGTTTATTATAGCAGTGAGATTATAGCAAAGAACGTATGACTGTCTAGGATAAGCTATATCACATTTTGCCGTTATCTATCAGTATCATTCCACTGCATGTATTGCGTCTTCCTAGTTATCAGCCACAATACAAAGCACTTAAAGTTGTAAATCTGATACTAAATTCTGTATTTTCTTTCATCCAACACTCTGAATCTTGATTCTCACTGAAGACACAAGTAATTAGGACTCTTTCTCTCAATAAAATTATTTTATTTCGCATCTTTCCATCATTCCAGCTATGTTACCTGATCAAATATGATCCCTCGAAATCTAGAACCTGCTCTCGAGTCATCAAGCCAGCTTCGAGTTGCAAAATTAGATAAATAGTCGATGCTCTATGCCGCGTGGAATTTTGCTTGTTGTGAATTTGCTCTCTCGACTAAGTGCTTGCGAGTTGTCTTCATTTAACTCAATTGAGTTTGGATTTGGATAAGGGAGATCAATTCCTCCTGGTATTGCTCTAGGGTTCATAGACAACGAACGATGAGGTGGCAGAAGAGGAACGACCAGTCCAATACCATTTGAGAACGTTGGTGAAGATGGAGTTCTTGAGACACTTCTTCCTCTTTCTATCTTAAGTTCACAGTGCTCATTACTGAGACGAGGACTCTCATCAACTGCAATTTGTGGTCTTTCTCTGTGAAGAATGCAGCTATTTGACTCTCCATTTCGCTGATGTGTACTTTGTATCTCAACATGAGTGTGAGGAGACACTCTCGTGTCAACATTACTATTGAAACCAGCATCTCTATCACGACTTCTGAACCCAACAGGTGTAAACCAGCTTGATGACTGAGGCGTGGGAGTGGAACATATCGAAGAATCCATAGAGTGGCGACTGAGACGTGCGGTATTCATGTGCTGATTATGACCAGAATGTCGAATCAAAGTCTCCAGGCTCGCGATATCAGATTTATGCTCTAGTTTTGGTGTAGGGAGAAGCTGAGCATCGCTACTATTTTTTTCGCCTGGAGAGCGTGGGCTCGAACTTGGTTGATCAAGTGGTGGTAATTGAGGTGGTGGACTTGATGTCAAGATTTCATCCAGGTTCACGGGAGTCGGGGTCCGTCGTAGGCGTGAGTCGTGGTCATACAGGCTTCTGTTGGGTCGATTCCGTGATGATCTGCAGGGATGGAGGAGAGCCGATGGTAGAGATCGTCTAGATGGATCTTGAGGTGATCTGGGATCTATTATGAGGACCCATATCAGACTCATCACAGTCATCATGAGAATGATGAAGATGAGGACTATGCCGACGATCATCAGAAAGTTTTGAAGGAAGCGATGAGTTAGGTCAATTGGTGGAGGCACAGCGGTGATGTAATATATTGGAGTTGTAGACGTAGTGGGGATGGTGGAGGGAAGCTGGCGAGGTGAAATCTGCAGTGATGTTTGTCAGTGAATTTCTCCGTAATTAAAGGACAGAACTTACCTTGAGTTTGGGCATTTCGAAGTTTGAGCTCCTTAGATTCTGGCCCCCTTTTGGTGACAGTAGCTTCATTTATATACTATATGCCAAGATTTAGATTTCATTGATAATATCTGTTGCCCAGAAAGAGTAGCTTAAAAGTTATAAAGGTCGTGGGAGGAAGCCTTTCACTTCGCTTAGCTGCTTCATAGTCACTTAGGGGTATTAGCTTCCTAAAATCGCGTATAATTCACAGAGAAAGAAGCTTTTGTCTGTCACAAACTTGAATTTGTACAGTTCAAGAATGGAATTCTTTACAGAGTGATGGCAATCGTCTTCAGTATAATTTCATTTTCTGTTCAAATCAAGACTCCATTCCCACTCAATTCCTGTTTGCAAGCTCATGTACCTAGACAGGAAAGCTTTCCCTATCAAAGGCAAGACTTAAATCTCCTTTACAATCACTGAGCGGTCGAATATCTATCACAATTACTTCTCAGCTTACAGCATCGAAATATATAAAACACTTCCTCCTTGACGTGCTGTATGTTGCCCAGAACTGATTGGCACAGTAATGATATGTGGTATTGCTTCTACTCTAGTAATTATTATAAGATGGTCAACAAGGCAGGTAGATTTGTTCGCTGCTTTATTATGTGCAGAGGTCTGACAATTTAAGAGTACTAGCTTTAAGTACTCTCTCATCTGGTGTCGTGGATACTTGGATTGATTGGTTTTTTACTGGGCTTTAAGCAGAAGCGATAGAGATATCAGGATATCTTGAACATGCCGGAGATTAGGCTATTGTGAATGTGTATCATTTTGAAGTGTTCTAGACACCGGATTCCTCTTTCTAAACCCAACTTGACAATAAATGCTTGATATGAACCAAAGAAGTAATGAGACATCTCATTCTCTCCAGATCATGAACTACAATCAACTCTGTAGCAGACTGACTCATGGAAATACCAACTTCCATCATGTTTATGCTTCAAAGTCCTTTCAATTTGTTGACTTGTAAGCAAGCTCTCGGCTCCGATGTTGCCGATCCGCATTCGGCTCCGAGAACAGCTCTTATCTTGGCAGTGAAGCTTCAAGAAATCCATCAACAACATCACCATTTCACGATATCACATCAATTGATATGAAGGCCTCTTCCTACGCCAATTGAAGCATTAGACAAGAACTGCGATATGGGCTCCTCAACATCCAAAGCTGCAAAGACAGCATCTAAACTGTCGACATCAAATACCGCAAGGAAATACCCCACACGTCCTCCACCAACTTCGAATAGAACGAATTTGCGACCTTCTAAATTAGTGGCGCAAGAGCTTACGGGTGCAACTGCGTATCCAGAGCCCAGTATATCAGAATCTAGGACTCATAGTAAGCTTCACCGCTGGTGATTCTCACACGCGCCAGCACATTGAGGGCGACATACGGCTGATTGTTGTGAAACGACAATTACTGACAACTCGCAGATATTAATCAAGACTCTCAGGACCCAGATCTAGGTCTACAAGCACGTCTACAATCCCTTGGACCAGTCCAACCAAATCCTACTCTCTCGAATACAAGTACCTTTAACATCACAACTCGTCCAGGACTTCAGCACGCACGAGATAAAAAGCCTGCTCCAGATTCGCTATTTCCCCAAACAAACCAGAGACCAAATCAAGATCCATCTCTTACACACTCCAACTTTCAACCATCCGCTTCGAACCCATCACAGAGCATATTTCCTACATCAGAACAACATGCAAATGCGCGGCAGAACCCAGCTGTGTCATTGCTGACAGCAAGGAATCGTCTGGCTGCTGATGCTGAATATGAATTTGCACAAGTCGGGAGAGCAGGAGCATCGGGGAGACAATTTCTGGATGTGATTACCTTGCGGCAGGTTTTGATCATGCGAGATGAGAGGGGGATGGCACTGGGAAAGATTGAAGAAGAGTTAGGGTTAAGAAGTGGTGTATTGGCGAAACTGGGAGGGCAAGGTGTTGTTGGGATTGGAAGTTGAGGCAGTCATCTAAACAGCAGCCCTGATGGTATCGAGGTATAATGTGCGATGTACAAATTGGTGTATGAGTAGGGAGTATGAAATACGAGATGATATCTTGAACTAGGTCCAAGGTGGCCAACGTGCAGGGCTTGGTATTATGTTGTTGGCGACGGTTTATGATGAATCACGGAAAGCAGAGTTCGCAAATGGCAGAGCCTAGGGGTGTCAAGATAACAATGTAGTCAATAAGTCTGTCCTCTATACATTATATGGAATCCAGTTCCTTAGAGATTTTCCCTGAAAAGCTCAGTAATCGCAGTTTTAAATTACCTACAATCTATTAACAAATACCGATGCAATATACTTACTCTTGTTCGTGAAGTCGTGGTTGCTGTGTGATTGGCTGGCCTATCCTCAAATCTCCACTTGAAGGCTTAAATAGAAGAGCTTACCTATATTGGCTTAGATCATCTCATGCAGATCATTATTCATGTCATGGCAGCAGCTTCATTCCTCTATCTACTGCCCACCTCCAATCTCATACAATTACAGAACAACTCCAAGATCTTTTGCCAGGATGAGAGACCATCTGCAGACATACCACCCATCGTGATTACGATATCTTCAACAAATTGCGAGAGATACGCAATTATCCTACCCGATCGTGATTACGATGCCATCACACACCGAGGTATCATTTATATGAATCCAATACTACGAGACATCGCTTTCAAAAACCTTCCGTGGGAAGTTCCTCTGTACTAGAAGTCGTACATATACCAGACGTGAGCATCGTCATCGGCAGGTGTACGGCAAGTCATCAATGACGAGCATGCATCCTGCATTCCCATCTCCAATGTGCCCCACGACAACCTGTTACTGTACAATGGGATCTGTCAGGACATCGTAAATGATTGTGTCCAGGTCGGTTGCAGTGATGGCAGTTTTCTGCAGTGTTCGGCACAGGATCTCGAGTACTGTTCGATGCCGTGGCCCTAACCATATTGATGGGATGTGCTGGTAGGGTATGAGTTGTGGAAGATCTGTGGCTGTCTCTGGCACGGGATGTATTGCGAATGGGACTTCTTGAGGCTCTCGCCGGTGTTGGACGCATTGCCGGAGGACTGCGGCTTCGATTTCTCCCCGTATAAATGGTTGCCTCGTCGTCTTGCGGAGTGTAGACGGTCTCATACTCCTCAGAGTAGACGGATCCACCTATGGGTTGGCGAGTTGGTGGTGCGCGCAGAGGAGGGTCAGAATGATTGTATTGGCCTCGAGACCGGCTGTTTCTCTGCTGAAAAGAGTTCATCTGAAGCTCTCGATCGGTCATCACAGACCTCTCAGCGTAGCGTTCTGGATCAGCCCTAGCAAGTGAGAATTGCTGAGGTGGGCCAAGATACTGTTGTTGCGGTGGTACCAAGCGCTGTAGGAGAGTTTGTATTTGATCGGCCATCGTCGCAACTGTGGCTGAGAGATTCTGCACGACAGGCCCATATGGATCAGCTGCAACCAAACCACTCAAAGCTCGTGGTGCTGCTGGCGGCGGCGGCGGTGGCATGAAGCCCTGCTGTGGTTGTGCGACGTGTTGCTGAGCGGCGGATTGACCATGATAGCCACCGCGATCGTTACCATGATGTCTTCCTCCTCGTTCTCCTCTACCACGATGACTGCCATCACGCATTCGTTGTAGCTCTTCCTTTGTTGGTCCAGTATCACCGCCTCGACGGGTTATTCTTGTTCCAGCTTCTGGATGTGGTCGACAGGTACGTGCAACCTCTTCGGGGTTATTCCACGCAGGATCCACTTCAGTGCCTCTTGGTTCCCAGGCGATAACTCCTTGGCGGGCTTTTTCAATCGCGTACTCATGAGTCCACGGTCTCTCTCCTCCCAACCACTCCATATTCTCAGTTAATGGGAAGTCTGTTGCAATCTGTGGCTTGTTCATACGCGTATTATAGGCCACCATCTTAATCTGTGCGCGGCGTGTTCTATCGCGGCATCTATGTATATCGTGTCCTGGCTGTCGGCACACGGGACATCCTACGAGACAGCCGTATTTGTCAATTGGGTATACGCAGGTTCGGAAGTCGTGCATCAATCCACAATTGAAGCATGCCTCGTGTTTCCAGGCTGGATCCGTTCCGTTCCGTAAGGTAGGATACCAACAGCGCGGCTATCGTTGTATCTGTTTGCGTATTCTCGAAGACGCTCCAGTTGCTGTTGGCGTGTTGGAAACTCTGTGTCTCGTGGTCGAGAGGCGATTGGCGGGGTGCTTTCTGCTGGTGTCGCAGAAGCGGCATTGGTTAGATTCACGTCTTTCATCTCGTCTTCAATGCTAAGCACTTTAGCTTTGCGTTTCGACATTGTCTGGGTGTTTGGTGAAGTTGAGGTGTTGAAGTTTCGCAGATATGGTATAGAAATGGGAAAGTCCCGCCTCGCTTCCGACTTTGGTGGAATCACGTGATGACAACACGTTCTCTTCAAGTGAGATTAAGAAGTCTAAAACTGCAAAGCAGGACTTGGCTTGTTATGCCTTGTTATTATGTTTGCTAATTAGACTGATAGTATTACACGTGCCTTCAGAGCAGTCAAGCTCCCTCTGGAAGAATAGGTTTTACAGGAACAGAGATCCCAGTGGAAGTCTTTCAACGCCTCTGGAGAAAGGCTTCATACTGGGAGAAATTACACCGCAGGTCTCTGCCGTACTGTATTTCATACTAGGCGATATATGAACTTGCTGGCAAGTTCTTGTTCACATTATTGGTCAATTTCTTATCTTCTCATTGAGAGCATTCGCATTCTCTCGGGATGGTCCTGTCGATGTCGAGTTTCGCCGCATGCGCGACTGGCAGAGTTGATACTAGCAAAGCTTCTGCTGAAACTGGATAGACGGACTTAATCTAGTTGGAGCAGAGTCTTCTTGAAGAATACATCTTTGGATATGGGACAGAGCTCACAATGCAATCTCTTGATACAGGTAGGTATTTATAGGATTAATACAAACACACTTTTACCCAACATCATAATTACATAACCATTTCTCCTTTAGAAAATCTCCTCAATGACTCGACTCTGAGCAACTATTTCATCCCATACACCATCTCCCAACACCTCTCTCATCTTCTCCTTGACATCACTAGCCATGTTGAGATTACCGCAAATGAACAAATAACCTGCCTCCTGGTTCCCTTGCCCCTCACCTTGTAATAAAGAAGCTAGCTTTTCTCTGCAGTCCGCGAAGAGATCTTGAACACGTCTCTTTTCGGCGTTGCTTTGAACCATATGAGCAGCATCAAGCACACCATATTTTCTTGCATCATCCAGCGTCTCTGTAAAAATCTCACGATCTTCTTGCTTGAAGCCAACAAACAGAGTCAGCTTCCCAAACTCAGAGCTCGAGGAAGAATTTGGTCTGCACAAGGGTGAGAAAGAAGCGGTCTGCGCGCGAGCAATACGATGTTGAATAAGCGAGCGCAAAGGAGCAAAGCCTGTCCCACATGCCACTGCAACAATTGGTGCAAAAGTCTGGACAAGTTCCTCGTTGACTTTATGGTCGATTATTTTGTACCGGAGTTGAGTTTCTGGTCCGAGTGAGGCCAATGTGTGAGAACTAAAGCGACCATCTGGTAGGATCTTGACCAGCAACTCAACTGTGTTTGTAGTCTTGACAGAGTTTGGAGAGGACTTGTAATTTGGACTGGATGCGATGGAATAATATCTAGGTCGAAATGGAGTCATTGAAAACAGTATTTCTCTGATCTCATTGGATGATAAATTGACTGGATGTGGGGTGTTGAACAGGCTCTCCAGGGTCGAAATCGCGGGTAGATTTTCGAATTTTTCGATAACCAGAGATGGGCAAGCGGTCATCCAATCTAGATTGCGACATGGCCGCTCAAGATCAACGTATTCAGTGAGGAATGAACGAACTGAGGTAGTTCGAGCGCCTTTGCCAATTGGGAGAAATGAATCTTGTGCATCCTCATCACTGATGCCTAAAAGCCATAGAACTTTATTGACCGCAGCTGTGGAGTTTTGAGGTAAAACCCTTATGTGGCTCATCGCCTGGTAAGGCTTTGAAACTTCAAGCAGGAGTTTGACAATTCTCCCTGAAGTATGGCTAGATCCTTTGATGTGAACTGAACCCTGCTCATACGAGTCAATTGCAGCAAGCTCTTGCACAAATGACTCCTCTGTATCAGAAACGGCCTCAACAACTTCAACAGACCCGTCGAGGAGAGAGTCTACAGACTTCCACCAAGACTGAAAAGAAGCTAAAGGAGGATTCTCCAGAGCGACATCACTGTTGAAGATTCCATTAGTGTCTAGTGGTGACGATCCGGCGTCTTCAAAGAATTGATGAGCAGACTTGGCTGCTGCGTTGAATGTTGACCTATAACCACTGTCGCCAATTCCGAATATTGCAAAATGAAGCGATGACACGATTTTAGGATCTACTCTTTGCATCTTCTCGATGAAGTGTTGCCCATTTTGTGGCATTTGACCCTTGCCTGTGCTGGATATAACAAGGAGGACGACATCTTCAAACTGAAAAGTGCTTGATGGGACACTATTGAGCGTACCAAAATGAGATATGATAGCTTGTCCAGACTGGCATTGCAGATTCTTCCGAAGTCTCTCTGCAAGCTTGGAAGCTGTGCCACCAGTACCACTCCATAGGATATGAACTCGAGTTAGTGGCTCTGAGAGGCTGTCCACGACAGTCTGGATATGTTAGAAGCCAAACAAGTACACAGCTTGAGGAACTTACAGTCTCGGATGTCTCTGAAAGAGCTGTATCAATGCTTTTTGTGTCCTCGATCCTAGCCTTCCAAATCTTGACAGGATCGTACCGATGTTTTGCAATTAAAGGCTTTGGCTGATAATTGGGAGCACCACCACGGTGCCAGAGAGGAATGATCGATCCTTGGGGAGGTGCAATCCAATATGGATCCGCATTCAATCGATATCCCTTGTTCTGTAAATGTTGGTCGTCAAAAGCAGTCCAGGAATTGGATGCAGCGAGTGAGCTAGTCAATGTGACACCTGCTTTCATGAAGCTGTAATGAACTGCGAAATTCAATTCTGCCTGTGCTCGAGACTATATATCCTTTAGTTTCAGCTATGCAGGAGGGAACAATCCCATACCATCCAAAGAAGCTTCTCATGTTCTGGGAGATCCTCAAAATCCAAGTCTTTCTTCCTCCACCCAATTGCCTTGCAGATATCTGGCAAGACATTGTACCGGAAACTATCAGCAAGGTTTCGTACTGCAATTTCTGCGTCCATAAACCTGTCTTAGTTAGCACCTATTCGCGGCCAAGCACTGTGTGGACTTACCACCCAACAAATGGAGACGCAGTGTATTGCACACCACCAATATCAAATCCCAACTTGCTCAATGCAGGAAACTTGCACCAATTAAAATCAAGCTTAGCAAAAGCAGTATACCCCGGATGTTGAATTGAAACCAGCTCTGTCATTTCGTGTGGTAATTCTGCAAAGACAGGTTCATCTCCTTCGGCCATGGGCAACGATTGGAAGGATATCCCATCTTGTGCGTGGCGTGGGTGGAATCCAACCTAGGTCGATTATATCCTTGGTTATCTTGACATTTGCTGGATCTCCGAGAATCCCTCCATCCGGCAGTTCGTACTAAACCTCGTCATTTTCAGTCATTTTGACATGGAAAAACTAGACTTACACCGGCAAAAGTCAGAAGTTGAGGAGACCAGAACATTGGTCCCATTTCATTCACCGAGCGTGGTGGGAAGATGAAGACTAAATTTACAGTAAGTATAAGCTGAAAGAGTAATTGCAAACATACCAGTTGGTTGAATCCTTTCGCCATTGTAGGCCTCTGGCAGCCTTTCAATCAATGCATCAACCATACCTCTGCTTGTGTTGACATGACGAAGATCCACCAAGCTTTGTAAAGATTAGCAATCATATATTAAGTTCCCTGGGAAATCTTACACCAGATCTTGAAAGTGTGCTCGCATAATGCACTTTCTTGCATTGCGCCATGACACCCTGATTCCCCATTCCAATTCCGCTTTGTTCTGGATCCAACCACTCGAACTCCAACCATCGACCTGAACTCTTTGCAATTCAACATATTCATCAACAGCAATCTCTTGGTCAATCCAAACAGTCGCAGAGATGCTTTTCGTCTCAATCTCGTCCAAAACCTCTCGGAGACGAGAATGGAAAGAATCGTTATTTTCGAAGAATCCTTCATCATACATCTCTTGTAGGAAAGCTTCAGCCTCAAGTTTGATTGTATTGATAGGACGATTCTCTCCAATCATTGGTTCCAGAGGTCGATTCATCCGTCCAGATTGACAAAATTGCGCCGTGCATCCTGTAGGTTGAAGTACGGGGCAAGACTTTGCAATTCTTGCCTCGTGCTTCACACGACAGAGTGACTTGGGAAGAGGCATCGTTATATCGATTCTAAAAATTAAACGAAGTTGATAATACTGAGGACATCTATGGGAACTTAGGAATTTAAAAAGCTGGGAGTAGGCTGTTGCGAAAAGGGCCAGTTGACATTTATATATACATCCCACGCTTACTCTGTTGGTAATTGCAAAATGCGTGAAAGTCAGATATCTTTAAATAACAAGATACTAATGTCCAGCTTATTGCATTAATTGTGCAGCAATCAGGTACAGAAAATATGCAGATAATTCTGATTTGGGTATCCTCAAACATTGAAAGCGGCAGGACGAGAGGCACAGAGGTTGACTACATGTACTGTGTGCTGCAGCTGTTGTTGGCTTGCTGTGATCGTAAATTTATCCGGCTCGGTTAACTTGGAGGTGCCAAGGGGAGGACATTTGTATGCAGCCAGACAAATCAATACTGCTGTCTATAGACAAATCAATACTGCTGTCTATGTGCTGCATATATTTGCTCAGCCCGCCCCCTACACAGTTTGTTGAACACAATAAAAGCCCCCAATTACAAATAATTAGCCCCTAGCTATTACTACCAAGACAAAAACTTTGGACAACTGATTTAATAGGGTCTTTGTGCTTCTGGAAGACATTCGAAGTTGTACTTACTTACTCGAACTAAGTTATTCGGAGCAAAGTTTAGAAAGTGCAGAATCTTGATGTACGCTATAATTTTCATTCAATTTCAACATGAAAATAAAGTAAGGATAGGAAAATTAAAAGACCCAACATATCAAACCCGGTCAATTTGAATTGTTGGGTTAATTGATCTTGTTCTCGGAGTCATGCAACTGTCGCCTGGGAAATCTAATGCCGCTGAATATGATATTTTAAGTTAGTTGATGTCTGAAACATGATACCTCTCAACAAGTCATTCTTTGGCTTCAAGTATTATCAGCCCTTGCCCAAGTGAGATTCTGACAGATGAGCAGTCATAGGTGGCCGAGAATACGAGCCAGGTCCGGATTGTCCATATTGTAATCGAGGTAGTATCCCTTGCTGCGATGTTGGTTACCTAGGTTGTGGATCAAGTCCCACCCTTGAACATAGCACTTTATATCTTCTGTCTTCAGTGGGGCCGATTTTAAACATACGTTTACTTAGAGAGATGAGGATCGTGGGGTGAAAAAAGAATCAAGAAACATACACGAGGGGAGACAGCGAGAAGTGCTTAAATCAAGCACACATTCAGAGATGCTCGGTTAACTTGACCCGAGAACATGGACATCGGTAAATTAGCTTCATGCAAAGCATCGGCGATGGTACAGCACGGTATTATCTTATTCCATGTATTCTCCAAAGCTGCAAGTTATGATCATAGACCAATACACCAACAGTTGGATGATAACCATTGTTGATTTTCACCAACTACGATTGCGATTCGGACCAAGCCAAGGCAAAAGCTTTCGATCGAAGGATAAAGAAGAGGGATTCTTTCCCAACTTCTCATGCACCTCGAAAGCTATAGCTTTGATACTTGAGGTTGAACATCGATCGGATTTTGTTAAGTTGGAATGTGCTTGACATTGCAGATCTCGAACAAACCATCTAACGCTAAGGGTTACTCTCATTGAGCAACAACATGACACACAATGTGGATTTCTCTGAAATTTGAAAGGCATAATGAATCTTCCTAGAATCGCCCGGAACAATTTGCAAGATTAAAATTGGGAGCGTCCTTTGAGTGCTACTATGAGTTCATACTCAGGTCTCAAAAGCATTATCGATGCATCTATACTTGGAACAAAAGTTATAGTTGTGGGCATACATTAAATCTGGTAATTGTTCACAAGGAGTCATGAGGGAAAAGAAATTGATAGAAAATTTTCATTGCTCAATGTAAATTCTGCAAATGGGTATCTGTACACAAGAACGCCAAGTCAACATCGCCAATGAATCAGGGGAAACTCTCACCCAGATCCAAGTTGAACGATCAACAATACCTTCTGCATTGTATGAACAATGAAATTGTATGAACAATAAAGGAACCATCGGATGACCGAGGTGATAAATGACAGAAAGAAAAGAGAGATTCGGTCATCGACAAAAAATCGGTCATTACTCTACCGTGTAGATGCGTTGACTGTCTGGACTTCAGTGTCGTCCACGCTGCCGCCATGAGGATCGTGCACCTTGTGTAGCTCTTTTGGCCGGTGGTTGATGATGATCTTCTTCTTCATCATCTGGTTGTGCTAGATGTTTGCTTTTCATGTATTCTAGAAGAAATTGATAGAATGAAGGCAAACGAGGTTCGTTCTCGTACTTCTCAAAGTACAGGCGGATGACTTGACCAGCCTCCTCAAGGATGTCTGCAACTGCAGTTGAGACAGGGTATGGTTTGCCGTCTCTCAGGAAAGACTGAATCATGTCATCGGAAACATGCTCTTGTGTCTCCGGCCAGAAGAAGACACCTGAGGTTGACTTTTGGATTCGGAGACGCAGAACTGGCCCAGTCGTGGTGCAGAAATTTCTAATGTTTTCGGCCTTGTTGATATCGCGGACAGCTCCTTGAACTTTAGGACCCAGGATAGCATCGATGGCGTATTTCTGGATGAACAATGCGCCATAGCGAGGGCAGGAAGTTCCAAGCAGAGGGGCAAACAAAGGAGGACGCACAAAAGAATCCAAGACTTCGTTCCCTGGCAAATTTTGCTTGTAGAACAAAAAAGGTGGTGGAGTTGCAGTGGTGGTGACTGGGCGGGTTCTACTACTGGCAGTCACAGAATTGTATAGCACCATGGCCTTGTTATCGCTGGCAAGATCGTTGTTATGCTGAGTGTACTTGCGCTTTTGTCCTCTGGGTTCATCGTCAGCGCGTTGGTCCTCGGACCTAGCGCGATGTGATCCAGAATTACGCTGATTACCCATTGCAGTCAGGGCATTGATCTCGTCTTTCAGCTGCTGTTCCTCCTGCTGCAATTTCAGAAGCTTGGCTTGGTTCCTCAGACTGGCTACCTTCCTCTCCTGCTCGCTGAGGAGTCTGAGCTGTTCAGTATGTGCTTGATCGCCATGTCTTGAGTAGGTTTCCTCTACAGAGAGAAATCTACTGCGGTCTAGTGTGAGTCTTAGCTCTCGAGCTAGAGGTCCATGGTGTTGAAGACTTGGATGCTGGAATATGGGTGAGCTCCAAGGATTGCTGACATCAATCTGAATGATATTGCGCTGTGGGCGTGGGACAGTGTTTGGCATAGGTGGAGCGACGCCAGGGAACTTTCCAAGAGCTGGGTTTGTGGGTCGGACTAGCAGACAAATCAATAAAATGTTATGTAAGATTTTAGCACATACTCACTACGTGAATTCCAGTGTTGTTCCTCAGCGACATACTGGAGGGCATCTAGCATGGTAACATCTCTGGGCAAGGGTGGTGCGTTGAGTTCATCCTCCGCCGCCAGATAACAACGAGCCAAGTTCCTCAGAAGCTTGCCCTCATTATACTGGCCATTGAGGAGATGTTGGCGGGCAGGTGTGCGACGTGCGTGATCCAAGATCACCGGAAGTTGTGATTTGTATGTCATGAAAAATTAAAAAGATCGTGATTGTTGATGGAGTAGTGGTTTGAAGATTGAATTTGGGACAAATTCGCAGATTTATGGTGGGGTGGTACGGAAGACGCGATGGAGATCACGCTAACGATGCAAGTCACCAAGTCACATGACTGTCTATACCAGGATAGGACTAGCCAAGGTAGAACTGAACTCCTGTCACATGATATCAAAATGCCACCATCCATTCTTATCGGCTGACGCGGCCAAATTCAAGAGAGAGATCACTTTACGATAAGCTTCAAAATGGACTCTCACATTGCAAGTATCCTTTCATTCACTTTTCAGCTTCAATATGAAGCTATATAAGAATTGTCTCATATTAGGACATCTCCTTTGTCTCACTTCTGCGTCACACCAAATACCCCTCATCAATCCAACATCTACAAGCGAATGGAATTTCAACTTCTCATCTGAAGCACCACATTACTTTGCATCAGCATATGGCCTTCTTCAACAATGGTCAAACACTTTCTTTCCCAATGGACATAGTATTGTCCCATGCGAGATTGCACCTCTTACTAAACTATATCATGGAAGAAGAGATGGTGAAATCCCACCAAGCCCTGAGTGGGTCGCTTTTGATATGCAAGTCTTACCCCATACATACCCCGCCAAACCAAGCTGACTTAGCAAAAGGGGAATGTCATATGGTATCATGGGTGGATCTCGAGACTCTCACATGCTTACATACCAGACGACCCGAAAAGTAAAGTGTATATACTTTGATGGAGAATCAGCAACTTTATTCGGTACAGGTCAACTTCAAAGTCAAATGCTTCATATCTGGGGTAATATTAGTGGACCTGGAAGACCAGAGAATGGGTTTGGATTATGGGAAGAGTATGCTCGAGCTACAGGTTTATGCGATTGGATTCGTGAAAGTAAGCTGGGGGGACTTGGATGGGGTTATGAAGGTATTGTAAGAATGAATGCTGGATTTGAGATGATTTGGTGTGATTTCAGCAGTCCTTCTATTCGCCTGATATCTCAAGTCAACATCACTGCTCCACTCCTGCCAGAGGAAATCGTCGCAAAGGTCGAGACATCATACTATCCTTTACCACCAAGCTCTACACGATCAGAAAAAGCGACAGACCCTACAAATCCACCTCGACCTCCTACGATGGGTGGCAACAACAATCGAGAACCATTCTGGTCAAGTCAGTCGTGGACATGGTATTCAAGTGCTATTGCTCATTATGGTTCATCTGCTAATGGACCTGGAATGGGAGAGACGAGGGTGAAGCCGACCAGTTGTGGATTTTTGAGTTACTACACCTCGATGTATCTGAGTGGAGCATTACCGAGAGCGAAAGAGGAGCAGAAGACTCTCAATCTGACAGGATCAGGGTCATGGATGGGACCAGGAAGAATGGGAGATAGAGCAAAGGCAATTGACGCTCTCACTCGTCGACGGAGATATCATACCTTGGATCACATCAGCACAACTGATGCTGCTAATTTCAAGGCAACTTCCGAGAGAGTATTACTAGATTTGCTGACCCCATCTCCATCAAACTGCTCTGGGATCGACTGGTCACTAATGATGAATGACATTGTTCAAATGTATGCTCAGCCATTATTCGCCTTTGCAAAGACCTTGCAGAGTTACGAGAATATCACCGGAAACGCAACCATGGTCAAGGATTGGATGCTCAAAGTGCGAGACCAGACTCATACATTTCTTCTCCCATTTTTGGAGTACCCTAAGGACGACAACCAGATTTGGACTCGGGAATCAAATCTCTACAAGAATACATTCGCCAAATGTCGATTCCAATATACACGTCTTCTGGCTCCGGAAGAAGGATTCATTCTTGGCCCCGAAGAAACAACTACAAAGCTGGCTGTGGAAGAAGTCACCAGTGGGATATGCTCGACACTTGTCGATATTGGTTTAGCAGTTGAGGGAATATGGCAGTCTAAATTTGTCCCGGCGTCTCTTGCAGAGATGAGAAATGAAATCACGCGCTGGCAACATGGTGTGGAAGAGCTTATGGCTTGGCTTGGTTGGGCAGGCGAATGGACAGGCTGCAAACAATGTGCATGGGATGAAACTTGTTATATTCCAATGTGGCCAATGATTCCAATGAGTGGTCCAGGTCGTGGACGAGGACCTCCTGGTGGTGGAAAAGGACCACCTGGGTATGGGCGTGGATATTGGAGACCTGGATATGGATGGCCTGGTACTCCACCAAACGGAACAAGTCCAGGTGGCCCTGGCCGTGGCCCAGGTAGAGGGGACTTCAATATGAAGGGTGATGAGACAGACCTTTGGGAACCGAAATGTGTCAGGGCAGAGTTCTTTAGTGGTGGTGGCTGAGCAGCTTTGTCTGTTGGGAATTCATTCAATTTCAATGCCGTTAGCTGATCTAACTTTGCCACCGACTTGCATATCCGGTGTAATACCTGTATCTTTTCAGATCCAAGATACATCAGTCTTTTTTGCTGATGAGAGGCGCCAGACACAATTCCGACCGGCTGCGCACATCACCCTTTACTCTTACAGATGAGTCAAGTTTATTCAATGAAAGTATTTGAATTTGCAACAGCACAGCTAAAAAAAAACGATGGCTATGCAGGTAACAAAAATCACATGAAAGATTGTGGCATCCTGTACAAGTCATTGAAATTATCAGGACATGCACAAAGATATTGGCAAGTATGACATGCACCAACATCCATTTCCCTCCATGTACTCCAGTAACTCCCAAAACAATCGGCAAGCATGAACTTGCTTCAACATCCACTGTCATCCATGTACTACAGTGAGTCCCGAATCGCGTCTTCCGATATTCCAGCTTCCATTAGGCAAGTTGGAAAGCATCCACGGGGCGCTTGGCCTCTTGTAGAGGAAGGCTGCACGAAGATGATATAGCAAGTGATTGTCTAGTCACAGCCGGAGCTGGATCTAGCGCAACCCCACCGGCATCACCATCATCATCATCGTCATACAGGCCATCGTATCTATCATCCATAAGTGTGCTGCTGGCGGCAGTCTCGTTTGATATCGCTGTGGGGTAGCTTAGGATTTTCAACGTCTCGTCCAATATTGCGTCGTTCAAATCCTTCGCATCATTGGCCGAGAACTGGGCTTTAATCTCCTCAGAGGTACAGGCGTTCAACACTATGTTATTGAGATCCGCTGTGAGGGCATCCCGGGGCGTCTCGAATGTTATGGGCTTTGAAGTCAAGGCGCGAGGCAGGGGACGAACATGATATAGCTGTCCTCTGTCCATTGCGTAGAGATTGGTACCCCGGAGATCAACTGGTTTCAAGAAGTCACCAGCATATCTAAGGCGTGTCGTTTCAGCCTCGGCCAATTTCTTGAAGTATTCGACCTCTTTGCGATCCTCGGCGATCTTCTTGATATGCTCTGGTAGCATTTCATAACTAAATCCATTCTTCTTAAGAAATCTGCGGTCTTTAGCGGGGGTTCTGTAGTTCTCATGGAGCTCATACTCTTGTTGCTTGCCCTTTCCCTCAACATCAGGTGCGGTATAAGTTCGGAGTGGCAACGATGCCCTCTCCTTGACAACCCACTTCGATGGCAATGACTGTAAGGATATTGGCAAGAGTGAATCTGCTGGTGCTGGTGCTGGTGCTGGTGCTGGTTGTAGGATCTGAGCTATAACATCTGTTAAGTCTTGTTATAATGAATATAGCATAGCTGCTTACCTATCCAAGATTCCAGTGCTTCCACTCCATTCCGCTCCGCCAAACCACTCTTGATCCCCTCTCGGCCAACTTGCTGGGAAGATTGGTCCATGCAGGCTTTGAGTTTGTCCCAGAACATCTGGTCCACACCAGGTCTGTCGATGTCTACACTATCTGCATAGAGATTGTATAATCTGCTAATGGCGCTCCTGGTTTCAGGGCGGTATTGAAACCGTGGGGTTTGTGGGTTGGTCATTGTTGTCGGTTGCGTATCTTTAAATCTGGAGTATGGTGTTGCGTTTGTGATTTCCTTTCATGGTCAGTTGTGCGCCTACCAGATAGAATTGGGTATTCAAAAGTGAACTCTTTATCACGTGACAATGTTCGCTAAAATTGCCCACGCTTAGATACAGTTGTTGACTTGAGCATTCTGCAGACCTGAGATATATCCATCTGCAGACCACATACCAATCTGCATACGTCTTCAAAATGCCACCTAGGTCACCCCAATATTTGAGCATCGTTCCTAGGATACGACTGCTCGTACTCGACACGTACCCCACACTGACGTTGAATGAGTTCAACGCCACTGCCCTTCGCATTCGTCAAGATATCGACAGAAATTTTGATACGGACTCATGGGGTAGCAAGGGCTGGAGAATTGGCCTTCCCCTCTGGAGGGTCTACAGTAGGTTGAGCCACCGAAATTCCAAGTGTTAGTCTGACAAAAATGAAGTGGGAGACCGGCCATTTCCTGGAATATCGCCCGATCTTTCCGCCTTTACAGTGGGATATTCTGGACTGATTTTCTTACCTTCAACACCGTAAGCTCGTGTCATTACACATGTGTGAAGCCAGCATCTTACGGGTAATAGATTTGGAACAGGCGATTCAAGATGGAGCCCAAGCCATCGGAATTTGGCCCCAAACCAGCCCAGTAACGCACCATCTTCCAGTCGACATGGGTTGGTGAATGAGAACTCGTCACCTCGCATCATTGTACCTGCACCCTTCGAGGAGGATGAGCAGTGTGGAATATGCCTGTGTGGTATCACAGATCCGGCTGTGATTGAAGATTGTGGACACAGATGGTGTCACACATGTATCAGAAGACGAATCGACTTCGAAAGACGAGAGGCTGCTGGAAACCGCCATGTATCTACATGTCCTCTATGTCGAGGACCAATTACACATTTGATTCATGACTTTGAGATCACTAGGATTGGAAGATCGCGTGTTTGCACTCCAGTTGGTGCCACTGGAAACCTCCCAACGCCTCTGCCGAGACATCTTCGTGATGCTGATGTTATCGCTCCTGCCGAGACAACATTCACATACCAAAGGGCGGCTATGGAACAGTCACGGTTGTACAGTCAAGAGAGGATGCGGTATGCCACTCAGGATCGAAGACGGAGATCTTTCCTCGCGCTACGTGAACCTGGATATTTCGCCGACTTTTTGTCTGAGCATTTTGCTGAGGTTCCTGCTGTCGAAGTTCCTATCGAGGTTTCTGCTGAAATACATGGAGCACCACAAGTACCTGGAGCATTAACCTCTGACGCTTTTGTTGCTGCTATTCGGGCTGTGGCTGCCTACAATGCAGATCCAGAGGATGTGTATGAATTTGCTGCCGCGGCACTTGCTGTCGAAGCACTTGCTATCACAGATCCTTCTTTCATACCGCCTGGCACAGTTGCTGCAAATACATCAACTACTTCGTCCACGACAACCATGCCCCACACTGCTCCTTCGGTTTTGCAAGGTAGCTTGGTTGATGTCAACGATGACACCATCAGATACATCCACTCAGTGCTTGAAAATCGGGGTGTCAGTCTTTCCGACCGAAACAACATTATCGCCCGTATGAGAACAGGGCCTAGTCCAACAGCTACCCTTATCGAAGGCTTGGATCTATTGCAGGCTCGGGTGTTGATTCTACTCGCGTTGTATGAATATCGTGAAGCATCCTCTTGACTTATTCGTTTTCTCTGGTCATCCAGTTTCCTTTCAAAGCGGATCATTCCCTTTATGAGCTTCATTCCACGAATAGTTGGTGGGAAGTTGTTACTATATAGTCATAAAATAAGTGTATGAATCAAAATTTCCAACTTTGATTGTGACTTGCTTCAGAGCTAATATTTTCATTGGTGGTATCCCTCAGTAGCTCGAATTGACAATATGAAAGAGTGACAGCAATAATATAATGATTTGCAAGATATGGGCCATTAAAATCAAGATTGCTGAGACTTACAGATGGTCTCACTCATCCATATAGTCTTCAGGTTCATTATTGGAGGAAAACCGCTGTCTATCGGAAGACTTCCGACGGAAGACATCCAGAACGGACCATAAGCGAAGCGAGATCTCATCCCACCCCTGAGCTCAGAGAGTGGATTGCATGCGGATAGAGAGACAGACTGCTTGAAGATATGAATCTGAGTTAGGGAAGAGACGGCATCTCACCACTCGTATTCCGTAGACACTGAGAAGCGCCATACAAATGAACTCCCTGGTCTATTTGTGAATTACATCTTTTACTTCCTTCCAATATTCAAGTGTTAATGCGATTGTGTAAATTCAAGCTTTGTTGCGATTCAGCCATTTCATTCAAGCTAACATAGTGAACAATCCCATCTTCTCACATCACTTCTCATACCACTTCTATCACCCACAATGGGCTCAATAAATCCACCCTCCTCGCGCCGCCCAGTTCGTATCATGAACATCAGTGGCTCGCCGTGCGACAAACGAGATGCCATCGCACGAGCAGCAGCTATGGATGAGAAAGTCGACGTTCTAGTCGGAGACTGGATGAGTGAACTCAACATGCCCACGAGAGCTTATAATGTATCTACCAATCCAGACGCTGTCGGGTATGAAGAGACATTTCTTGAAGCTCTTGAGCCAGCTCTCGTTGATATAGCGAGAAAAGGAATCAAACTCGCTGCCAACGCTGGTACAGTGGCAACCAAGACACTGTATGATCTTGTTGTTGAAATGGTGAAGACGAAAGGATTGAATCTAGTGGTTGCTTGGGTGGAAGGCGATGTGTTGACAGACAAAGTGAAAGGGCAATTACAGACAGGAAAGAAAGAGTTCGTGCATATCAGCACTGGCCAAACTCTCGCTGAGTGGGGCTACGAGCCAATCTTTGCACAATGCTATCTTGGTGGAATGGGAATCGCTGCTGCATTCAAAGCTGGCGCTGATATCGTCATTTGTGGTCGTGTAGCTGATGCTTCGCCTATCATTGGAGCAGCTGCTTGGTGGCATGATTGGAAAAGGGACAACTATGATGCTCTTGCTCAAAGTCTGATTGCAGGACATTTAATCGAGTGTTCTGTATATGTTTGTGGTGGAAACTTCTCTGGGTTCAAGGACTTAGATTGGAGTGGCCTGAATAATATTGGTTATCCAATTGCTGAGATAGCAGCAGATGGAGATGTGGTGATTACCAAGGTTGAAGGAACTGGTGGATTGGTGTCAAAGGAGACATGTAAAGAGCAGTTGTTGTATGAGATCCAAGGGATGTATTATCTCAATTGTGATGTCACAGCCATTATCGACCAAGCTTGTCTGGACGATGTTGGACCCAACCGAGTTAGACTCTCAGGTGTAAAAGGAAAACAACCTCCTGCTACAACCAAGATGGGTCTGACGGCATTTGGAGGATATCAAGCAGAGTTGCATTGGGCGATGATTGGCCTAGACATCGAGGAGAGAGTGAAGTTGCTGGAGATGCAGGTTAGGAATAGTTTTGGAGAGGAAAGGTTGGGTAAGTTGAGTTATTTTGATGTTAGTGTTTGTGGATCGACACCAGAAAATCCAAGGAGTCAGAACTCGGCTATTATTGATGTTAGGTTATTTGCTCAAGCGAGGAGTAAGGAGGACTTATTGGAGGCGAATTTCATTCGACCTGCTTTGGATATCAATATGCGTAAGTGATGGAGGCTCCGAGACTGACTGAGCTGACCGTAGTAGACACTTATCCTGCTGCTACTTTCCACACTGATCTCAGGACAGCTGTGCCTAAGTTTGTGAGTACGACCTGACTTGTGACTTAAATGGACTGACAGTTTAGTACACTGAATACTTCCCAACCCTCATACCACAACCAACACAAACCATTCATTTCTCCAACGGAAGCTCGACAATCTCACTTGAGCCACCAACTGACACTATCATTCACCCCTCATCTCAACCTTCATATGAGCCTACAAACCCAGTCGACTTAACAGCCTTCGGTCTAACTCAACGTATGCCGCTTGGTCGTGTCGCTTATGGAAGAGCAGGAGATAAAGGCTCCAACTGTAATGTTGGGCTCTTCGCACGCAATGCTGAAGAATGGGATTGGCTTCGAAGTTTGCTCAATACAAAGACATTCATTGAGCTGATGGCAGATGAATTTAGAGGACAAAAGATTGATCGTATGGAATTTCCCAATCTTTGGGCAGTCCATTTCTTGATTCATGATCATCTCGATCGGGGTGTTACAGCTAATGCGACGTATGATGTTTTGGGGAAGTTCTTGGTGGAATTTGTAAGACTGAGGATAGTAGATGTGCCTGTAAAGTTTCTTGAAAAGGGGACATTGTAGATATGAATTGGAGAAGCGCCTCCCTGCGCCATGAATTAGCCGAGCTCACGTATAAGCATGGCTAATAAAATCCACATCTAAATTTGACTTCGTCTACATTCAAATTATAGACATCTTGAAGGTCTTCATCATGTGTTGAAGTCCTGCTCCATAGAATTAATGTCTGTGCCCTGAAGCTAAGCAGAAATAGCCTGGGTTCAGCTTGCGGAGCACCGAAGCTTGGAGCTTCGACACCAATAGATATCCTACACTAAGCTTATCTCCCTCTAAACAATACAACCCCATTTTTCAGCATCATGGAGCATTGGGTATATACTGGCGGCATTGTCTATACATCTAAAGATGTCTCTCCAATCCTTGAAAGCTGTTTGCAATGCCATCTACATCAACATCCGATCTCCAACCTATCCTCGAAGATAACCTGAACGAAGCTACACCTCGACCAGCAAAACGAGCTCGAGTCGCAAATGCATGTCAAAGATGTAAGAAGAGGAAACAAAAATGTGATGGACGTATGCCATCATGTTCAAATTGCTCTAGCTATAATGCTGTCTGCCAATACCTTAAGCCCACCAGATCTCTCCTACGAGGTCGCGATCCCTATATCAGAGCTGCAGAAGCAAGAGTGGCAGAACTGGAGAGCATCTTGCTGAGGGAAGGCATTCCAGATGAAGGACAGACAAATTGGAAAGAAATACATCAGACTGGCCAGCAATCAGACGCATCCGATCCTGAAGAGGGGCATCGAGCTTCAAAGCGACCTTGTCGGATCCAACCAGAACAAGAGAACGATAATGAACCTGAAGCTGGCGAAGTGAAGAAAGTCAATACTGTTGTGGATATACTGCGCGACTTGTCCTTGGAGGCGAGTGGTGGGTATATTGGAGCATCTTCAAGCATTACTATGAGCCGGATGGTGGGGTCTTTGGTGAAATCCAGAGTCAATTCAGGTCTACTTACATGTGGAGATCCTGGAGAACATCTCAGTCCAAAGTCAGCCACGGATATCGAGGAAGATGGGTCATCACAATTGGGTAGCATGCCACAAGAGGTTGCTGATAAGTTAATGTGTGGATATTTGAAGCATATCTCAACTCGATGGCCAGTTGTCCATTCGACATTCATCCGGGATCTTCATCTGAGAAGGAATGCTCTTGAAAACAACTATGAGACGACTGTTCTGCATCTTGTATATGCTTGTGGAGGACGATTTTTGGAGACCACTGGTGAGACTGGAGCTTTTTCGCCAGACCGACATCATGCAGCAGGTATGCAGCACTTGGATGAGATCCTTCAGTATCATGATATCCGTTCTGTTCAGATTTTAGTCTTGCTAGCTATCTACAGCCTACGAGCTCCGCGTGGACCTGGTGCATGGTAAGTTATTCTTTGGCTGGTCTTTCTTCGCTAATGGATCAGGACGTATATTGGACTTGCAATGAGAACTTGTATAGACCTTGGACTTCATCGACGACGTCCATCGAAAAGACAGCGACTTTTGAACCTTGAAATGGGTAAGCGAATATTTTGGACATGCTACTGCTTGGATCGTCAAGTGTCCATTATTCTTGGGAGACCATTTGCCATTTCAGATAGAGATATTGATGTCGAGGTAAGCATGGCCCTTTTTGGTGCAAACAAACCTGACGAGTCAGCTCCCTCTTGATGTCGACGAATCTGTAGAAGATGCTTCAGTGTTTGAAGCTGTCATGCTAGAAGCACAAGCAACGCCAAAAGATCAAACTCCAAATGTCTCCACATCTCTAAGTTGCTTCATTCACATTTGTCGACTACGGAGAATTGAATCCGAGATACAACAGACCATCTATCGTGTTGATGACTCCGCACCAACATCTGAAGCCGAAGTCGAACGCTTTATACAGAAGCTTGATGATTGGCGAGAACGAATTCCAGCAGATGCGAGACAACACAGTGGGGACAAGCCTTCAACGAAGACAGATACACGAGTTATAGATGGTTATGGGTATTATGTATGTATTGTATCTTAGGTGACGAGTTCTGCTAATACCTACAGATGGTGTACTATTATAAATGCATGAGATTTTTACTTCATCCACAGTTATCTTCTCAAGATACCAATCTTCGGTTTTTGACAAAGTGTGCTGAAGCTTGTGGAGACGTTTGTCAAACATATAAGAAGCTACACCAAAGTATACCAGTTGGTTTCTCTCTCATGGCATTGCATTCAGTCTTTCTTGCCGGTATGTCTACTTTCGAGTCTCAAAATACTGCTAATGTTGTAGGTCTCACTCTTGTATATTGTACATGGATTCTTCCACAGAAAGTATGTGGTATCAAAGCTCTGAGCGATATGAATGCTTGCAGTATTGTTCTGTATATCATCACGGAACGATGGCCAGGTGCGAAGAAGTATCGAGACACATACGAAGCTATCAAACAGTCACTTCTCGAATCTGTTGAAGAAAGTCAATATGAGCCAAGAAGAGTCATCAAAAACTTCAATCCAAATCTACTCCCTCCGATGGCAAGGAACGAAGAGGGTAGTACTGAAGTTGGACAAATACTAGCTGAAATGGCAGGCCATGAGCAGTTCATTCACTCAACATCTCCAGTTCCAACACATTCCCCAATGGGAAAAATCACTCCTTCACAAGGCGGTATGCAGGATTTTAACTTTTCGATGGACTTTCAATCACAGCCTGGATTTGATACATCATTTGCTTTTGATGGACTTGATATTATTAATGGTTTTGATATTGGGGATTTTGATATTAGTGGGACGACATTTTAATGGATATCTTCAAGATAGTACTTCTTTCATTGTCGTCTTCACCCGAAAGTTTAGACGTTGATTGCACACTCTCGCACACTCTCCGCCACTCTGGCACCACTCTGGCACCATTCTTAGCTCAACTCTGTGCCTTCGGGTGAACCAGTTTTGTACTTCTGATGTTTTTATGATCATATTATCAAAGATTCTCTTGTTCTATCAGACATATATTCAGTTAGATTGACTATACATGTACAGATCTCTGTTGAACCACAACCTCCTGTTTCAAAGGCACAGTGCCATTACTTTTCGATCCTTTGCTATCACCATTGCTCAGCGGCAACTCCTTCATACACTCTATAGTGTCGCCTTCAAAAGAGCTCCCATACTTAAACTTATGCCCATAATGGTCATCTCTCAAATGTTTCTGCCCCTCAACACCATACAAATTCTCTCTCAAAGTCCCACCAGGTACATCATAATCCTCCCACATCAACCCTCTTTTCACCAACTCTGGTCGAAGAAGATATACAACATCCTCAAAGCTTCCAGGACTAGTGACATAGGCAATATTGAAGCCATCCACATCCGCTTCCTCAATCCATTGCTCAAAGACATCAGCTACCATCTCTGGTGTCCCAACAGGTGCTGGATGGAACCCCCCAAGTGCCATCGTCTCACCCAGTCGTCTTGGTGTCCATGGATCCGAAGTTCCAGTTGCTTTATTGAAATTCTCCAGAAATGTATGTGTGGCTGCATCTCCTGGAGCATCTTTCAACTCAAACACTTCATCCAATGGGAAACGACTCAGATCAATCCCAGTGTACCCCGAGAACTGTGCCAACCCACCAACAATATCGGCATTTTCCCTCGCTCGCTCATATTTAGCTTGGGCTTCTTCAAGTGTCTTGCCAAGGATTGGCGTGATGCCTACAAAGAACTTGAGAGACGATGGATCGCGACCTTGTGCTGCGGCATCTGAACGGATCTGGGCGATTGAACCTGCTGTTTGAGATGGGACCAGACCACCAACATAGATTGCCTCTGCGTGTTTGGATCCAAAGGCTCGTCCCATCTTTGAAGTTCCAGCTTGAAAGAGGACCGGTGTTCGTTGAGGTGAGGGGTGGGTTTGGTGTGCTGAAGAGGATTTGAGGTATTTACCTGTGGCAGTTAATCTCTATTCCGAATCAAACCCGTGAGAAGGCTACCTTTGTGTTCGATTCTCTTGACCTTATCAGGATTATATGCGATCCTATTCTCTCGATCCCAAACTTGAGCATCATCCTCCCATGAGCTCTCCCAGAATTTATACACCAAATCCATATACTCGTGTGCAACTCCATATCGTTCATCATGAGGCACAACGTCATCAGCACCTAATGCCAAAGCAGCACTCTTACTCCAACTTGTAACTACATTCCACGCAACCCTCCCATCCGTCAAATGATCCAAAGAGCTGAATGTCCTCGCCAGAATAAACGGAGTCAAATAGCTAGTGCTACCTGTAACACCAAAGCCGACAGATTTAGTGACGGCTGCCATGGCAGGAATCAGTATCATTGGATCTAAAGATGCGCAGTGTGAGCCTGCTCGTAGAATGGGTGCCGTGGATGAGCTATAGATATCGAAGAGGGAGTAAGAATCTGCAAAGAAGATGAAGGAGATTTTTCCTTCTTCAGCGAGACGTGCGAGGTTGAGCCAGTATGGAAGACGGTCTTTGCCTTGAGTTTTGTCGAGAGGGTCACGCCATTGGCCTGGGGACATGTGAGATCCTGTGCCTGCATTTTCAAAGAAGTTGAGGTGAATTCGTTTCCTTGGACGAGGAGTATTGGTTGGAGACATTTTGAGAGGTATAGAAGTTGTAAGGTAATCTGGTGACTGAAAGATTGGAACTAATTTTGTCTGTACTACAGATTCTAATCTTTCTGGCGGTTTTGAAGCTCAAAAGATAAAGAATACGGTTGATGATGAGGATGATGAAATTCTCGAAGAAAACGTAAATTTTGACGGAGCTTGATTCCACGGAAGCTATCCCTAGCTCCCCACACTTACTCGAATACTAACTTATCGTCCCAAGAACCACTCTTGAAGCTTCTATCTTCCTAGGATATCTAAACGACAGAGGTGCGTCGGACTGATTATAATCTTGGGCCAGCATCCGTCGGAAGCCTTCCGAAGGAATCACTTCCGATTCAAGCGAGCCCCTGGCGAGTCTGCATGACATGCATGCACATTGCAGATTTTGGATGAGGTAAAATCAAGAAACAAATCAAGGAATCAATCGATTGGAAACTTCTTTCGGAGATCCGTTTGTTCAAATCTCCAAAAGCTTCACCCCAATGGCCAGGTGGGTGGAACATCACATGAGGATTATTTACCATGGTCAGCTGACTGACGACATTCATTGAATTTGTGCTATCAAATGAGTCCTACTTAGCTAGACAGCCTTCTAATTCAGACCTCAATGAATCCCGTCCAAGCACCAGCAATACCCTGCCAATCCCTATCTAGCTCAAAATTGCCCCCTTCAACCTCCACAACTTCCACATCACTCCTCAAACTCTTCACGAACGGGAAGAACTTCCATAATACATCATCTCTTGCACACATAAGCATGATCTTGACTTCTGGATGCTTTTGCAGCTGTGAGTACAAGCCCAAAGAATCCTGAGCCCATACCGCTCCATATATAAGGTTTCGACCTCGCCAGGCACGGATGTGATCTATCGCCTCTCGCTGTAGAAGACTGAGGTCTGAGCCTATCCCCATGCCTAAAAACAAAGGAGAATCAGTTTCTGTTCGTTATGTCTTCAAGATCAAAGATAAAGGTGATACAAGAGATGGTAAAGAGTGCAAGGACAGCACGACAAACCTCGTAAATACTCCCAAGTCTTAATCAAATGCCCACCCTCCCAAACAGGCTCATTAAACGGCTTAAAATAAACCTCTTTCATTGCTGCTCTCTCCTCCTCAGACATGACAGCCGGTCCAACGAGACAGATTGATTTGATCGAATCTGGGAACAGTACCGCCATCTCGAGAGCTAAACAGGCACCTGAGTGGTGGCCTATAATGTGAATTTTGTTCTTGCTTGCAACCTCGTTTCCATTCGTGAAGAGTCCAACCTCCACCAAAAAGCCAACAAAAACATCAATGAACCACCTCGTGCCTTTCGCTTCAATATCCTTGACATCAACAGGCGAAGGATCAAATGAGTTTCCGAAACCAGGCATGTCTGGGGCGTAACAGGCATAGCCGAGTGAGGCATAGTGCGTCATCAAGGACACGTACGAGGCGGATGATGAGGCAGACTTGTGCAAGAAAAGGAGGGCGTTTGGCTTGCGAGGTGTGTCGCCAGAGGGAAGAGCATAGCGGTAGTGGATTTGCTGGGTTGGATTGGTGGTTGTGTAGGCTTTGAGGGTATGGGGTTGAGATGACATTGTTGAAAGTGATTTTAATAATTCCTTTAAAGATAAGAGCTGTGGTTGTAAGACAATGAAACTAAAAATGAGTAGAGCATCAAGGAGATATATCGAACATGACTGCAGGGATCGGAAGAGCTTTCCGAAAGTCTAGATAGATATCCATTACACTAACTAATCATCAAGATTCAAGTCCACATACAAATCTATTATTCAAGCCCTAAACATCTATCACACAGTCCTCTCAAGATTTCAATCACGAGCAGATCTCAAACTTGGGCTCACAGCCGCTTTCTCAGCATCTCTTGGTGTATTCGATCCACTCTCCGAAATACCCTGAATAATCTCATGTCCCTCGTTTCCAAATGCCTCTCTAACATATGGTCTTCCGGGTGGTGGTGAAATGAGGCAAATTATATAGTAGACTAACCCACCTCCAAGGAAACCAATGAACCAGGCTGCTTGGAAACATTTCAGCCAACCTGGAGCGAGCTTCGCACCACCTATTGCGACAACGAAACCAGCTAGAGGACATCAGCAGTGAGATCGAGAGGATGTTGGGAATACCTACGAAATGATGGGAAAATTCCCAATGTCCAAGCGAGAAATGCACGCCAATGCAAGCCGAAGGTGAACCAGTAGATCGAGGATGAGTTGCCAACATACAGATCGGGTACCTTCCAGTTCCTCCTTCGAACAATCCAGCTGTTATCGTTAGTGGCTATATCTCAAAGTGATGGACTACTTACAAGTCAACAGCATTAATAGCCGCAAGAGGCGAAACAAACATTCCAAAAGAATTCAACACCGTGATAAAAGTACCAGGCGAATTCACAAATCTCCAAGGATTTATCAAATACCCAACAAAGCACATAATCAAACTTCCTCTCTTGACATCGATCCAACGTGGGGCAATAGAAGCGAGATCCATTCCTGCTGCAACCGAATTTTGAACTAAATTGACACTGACTTGACTCCAGAAAAAGCCCATTCCAGCAAAGAAGCATCCTGCTCTGGTTTTGGCATCATAGTTATTGGTGAGTAAGAACTCGAGAAGTTGAATTGGCTGCCAGATTTCTCGGCCGTACATGTTTTTCACAGCTGAAGTAGCGAAGACGCCTAACATGGCTGTTATGGTGATTGTGAGCGGGACAGTGATAAGCTGATGAAGCATAGGAGCACGTTTTGTTTTGGCATAACGTGTCCAATCTGCTTGTCGAATGGCAGAGCCTGTCCATGCACCGGCGACAGAAGAGACTGCTTGAAGCATACGAAATGATCGTTCACTATTGAAATCAGCCATGAATTTTGAAGTCTCTAGGTGTACTTACGCGCCAGCAATCTCTTTCTTTGGTCCTAAAACAGAAGCGCCACCATTTGCTGCTACTGCCCAGACGAAAAGTCCAACCATAGTGGTGATGGAAGCTCCAAAGGCCCACCAGAGATATTTGTGGTACCTGGTGGGATGAACCAACATCAAAGGAGTGAAGAAGATGATGTAGATCACAAATCCGATCAACTCGTTGGTCGTTATTGCTGCAGAAAGAGGAAGTGTATTGGCCATATGCTGGAAAGAGGGGAATATGCTTGAAAGGACTACTTTTACAGCAAGTCCACCCCAATAAGCTTGAATTCCGAAGCTGTAATTGTTAGCTTTGCTGAATTGACGACGAAGCTGACATACTAGATGAAATTGACAAAGCATTTAAGCATGACGACAAAGTATGAGCCGTACATTCCAAACGCAGCTCTACTCATCATCGGAAATCCTAGATGATATTGCACCTAAACCATTAGCTTCATTCACTTGAAGCTTGAAAAACATACACCTGGTTCTCCACAAATGAAAGCAATCATTCCAGCTATGGTTGATCCTATGAGTACCATTCCTACAGCTTCACCTGCTGTAAGACCATTGGCAAGATTACTAGATCCTAAAGACCAAGCTGATGAATTTACTGCTGCCGCGATCCTATAATGTTAACAAGTCTCAATTTTCTTGGATATGATCTTACCAGAAGCCAAAATAACCCCTCTTTGTGTAATTCCTCTCCTCAGGTGGTGCCGGAATAATATCTTGGTTTGTCCATCTATTGAAAGTCTTTTCATCTTGCCCTTCCTGCTTCACTTCCCATGAAGTGAAAGTTCTTGGGATATGAGCTCGATGGCCTCTCCAAGTGAGCGAAACCATTTTGAAGATTGTTAATTGAGAGACTTGCAAATTACTATTCAGGATACATGGCTATAATATAGATCTACATAGATTTGATAGATTTGAGGACGTTGACCATCCGACTGCATAGCCGAGCTGCTATCTCATCCCAAGTCCTTGGTTTCGAAACAAGTTTGGCTTGTAGTACCCAAGTTCCTGGAGAATCATCGGGAGAGATTCCGATGGGATCTCTCGAGTGCTGATGGAAGATAACAAGATGTAGATAACAAGAGTGGGTTGATGACATTTGTGGGGCTCGCTTCTGTCTGGGGTACTGATGATCGGGAGCCCAGTCGGATATCAATACCATGTCGTTGAATATTGTTTATCTCGGTGACTATCTCAATGATGGTTCAAAGTTGCAGTCGATTCTAATTCTTCAATGGCTTCAAACGACCTGTTAGAAGCAACAGACAAAGAATCTTTGGTGAAAAGAAACCCTCATGCCGATTTCCCTTCTGTCCAAGCATCAAGACCAGACTATGTTGCATCCCAATCTTGGATTCCAAGTAAAACACCAAATCCAACATGGCAACCAGGTGATGGCGCCTCGTTTGCAGGGTGGGAGCATAATACAATTACAATCAATCCAAACTCGCCAGACCGAACAATCAACCAAAACTACAAACTCATGATATCCTCAACTGTACCTCGACCAATCGCACTTGTAAGCACAGTCTCACCATGTGGCTCATGTCAGAATCTCGCGCCCTTTTCGTACTTCAACAACGTCGCGAATGATCCACCACTTTACAGCATATCCTTCCATGGCGAAGAGGCAAACGATAGTCTTAGGAATCTTCTTGAAACCAAGGAATTGTGCATTAGCATTGTAAGCGATTGGTTTTTGGAAGCTGCAAACTTCACATCTGTCAATGCCCCGCCTAAAGTCTCGGAATGGCAACTCTCGGGTTTGACTCCACGGAAGAGTGAGATGGTTAAGGCTCCTTGGGTGGGAGAGGCTGCTTTCAGTATAGAGTGCAAATTGCATAGTTTTCAGACGATATATTCGAAAACGCTTGATGAAGGTGGGCAGCCGAAAAGATCAGCAACTCTGGCGTTGGTAGAGGCAGTCATGTTCCATGTAAGAGAAGACGCTATTGATGAGAAGAGAGAGACTGTTGATATCAAGATCTTGAGACCGGTGTGGAGGGGAGGAGGGATTGTATATGGGTCGTGTTTTGGTGGATGGGAGACTCCTCGTCCGGAGCCCTTTCGACTTCTGAGAGAGATAGGAAAGACATTCGTCAGTCGGTAAGATGCATTTAAGAATAAGACAATTATCAGTATAAGTGATATGAGATATCCCTTGAATTCCAGCTTGTCGGCGGTTTGGGTTGTTTCTGTCTCAGATCTCGTGTTTAGAAAATTATACTTGAATCCTGAGTGATAAAACTTTGCATTCCGATGGTTCTTGATTCCATACTATTAGATCTCGCTTGCCAAATTACATATTTTTGCCTTATCCAACGCCTATTCAAGTAACCTGCCACTCCAAAATATCAACATCCAAACCCAATATCAAAAGTTTCACAACATATGGCTCATCTTCTCAATCTTCGTTTTCAAATATCCCTCCACTTCCGCGCTCCTAATACCTCCCTGTCCCCTCCACGCCAACGGGACCATAGGAACCACCTCTTTCACTTTGATCTCTTGATTAGGGCCTTCCACGGCGCGGACCTTGTCAGGATTATTTGTCATAAGGCGGATATCTTTTTGCCCCAGATCCAGCAGCATAGCGGTAGCGAGCCCATAGCTCCTTCCATCGGCGGGATGGTTCAGTAACAAGTTTGCTTCGACAGTATCCGACCCAAGATCTTGAAGGTTATATGCCTTGAGCTTCTCTCCGAGGCCAATTCCACGTCCCTCCTGTCGCAAGTAAATTATGATGCCTCCATTACCAGGGGATCCCATCAGGTGAGCACTCTCATCAAGTTGCTCACCGCAATCACAGCGTGCAGACCAGACTGTTTCGCCAGTGTAGCATTCCGAATGGATGCGTACCAGTGGAGCTTTATCACCGCAATTGTGCTGTGAACAGTCGTGCGAGTGAGACTCTTTTCGTCCAGGGTAGAGTTTTCCTGTGTATGCTCCACGAATAAAGCGCTCCATTTCCGTCTCCCCGGAGCGTGTTGCATCGAGCGACTTGCTTCTAATGTCATTCCCGAAAACGATCGCAAGGTGCTCCTTTTTATCGATGTTGTTTTTGTAGAGATGAAGAAACATCTCAGTGCCGTTTGTAGTTGGAATTCTTGCTCGTACAACACAGGAGACTTCGGGCAGAACTGTACTTTCACTGGAGCTTGGTGTTTGATTCTCAATCAGAGGCGATAAAGGGTGATTGACTACGGAGGCATGATGGCGAGTGCTCTTCCTGGGTCCGAATGAAGGTCGTGAAAAGGTTCCATGTAGACGTGTGCAGATGGGAGTAAGCTGTGATGTATTTCTTGGTGCTTTGACTGCCACGCCTTTGCATATGCCGAGCGCCTTTCTTTGGGGTGTGGAGAACATTATGAATGAGATGTTTAGAGTCTTGAAGTTTGCTTTGGATTATTCAAACCTATGAGGACTTCTGATCTTATGTAGTCTCACTTTCCAACCAGGACCCTTCCCCTATTTGCTTCCTTCGTCAGGCACGGAGTGACTCTCAAGCCATGCCTCAACCTAGCTCATCTCCATTCCATAACTTCGTTCACGCTGTCCCGAGAAATCACTTCCAACTCACCGCTGTCTCAGCCTCAAGCACTTGTAATTATTAATTGACAATACCAAAATGGAGATGTGAAAGTGTTAGTTTGCTCCAGGCCGCAAGAGAACGCCACAGACTGAATCAATGGGCTGAACGCCCAGATACGAAGCGAGGTGGGGTTTGCAGCCCGTTCTCGGCTACCAAATCGGCTCTGACTCCGTGGCTTCGGTTCTCATCATTCGTGCTTGCTGTTCATCCATCGCTTAGGTATCGTGGTAGAAGGTCCCCCGCACAGATGCTCTCGTCTATTCTAGGCGGTCTTTCAAATTAGATTTGGATATTTTTTTTTACAGTATTATTTTTATTCTGCGTGATCTTATTTCATCATTGGTAGAGGCATTCTAGGGGCACAGACTCCCATGCTGTTGGTAACGCGTCCTCAACACGCCTCGACCCCCTCCTTTCTACACTTGGATAATTCAGCCGCCACTCTAGCAGCCCGTGCAATATTCCCCTCAAGCATCGCTCGGTTCGCAGGTATACTTGTGTCTGATGTACGCTCCTTGATTTTTGCGAGTATGAAAGGGGTGTTTTTTGAGCCGTGAATGCCTTGATCCGCTGCCTCTTGAACTGCAAGGTCGATAACTGACTTTAGATCTGAAGCTGGTATTGAGTGGTTGGCGGGAATCGGATTGGCAAATAAAATGCCTGAAGATATTCCAAGAAGGCGTTGGGCATCTGGAGCTATTAGTATAGTCAATTGAAACTTTGGGAATCAACTTACAAATAACCGCCGCTGCTTCTTTCTCATCTTGGATCACCGTGGGACTTTCAACATCACTATCCCGAGAATAAAAAGATGGAAACTTAATACTCCCTGAGCGACCATCAGCGAATGTACTGACACAAACTCCTTGAGTCTCAAGAAACTCTAATGTCCGAGGGAGATCTAAGAAGTTCTTGCATCCGCTGGCTATCACTGTCACTGCAGTTCTTCCAAGTTCGGTGAGATCTGCGGAGATGTCCATTGAGCTTTCTACTCCTCGGTGTACGCCTCCCAGACCACCAGTACCGAAAACCTCGATTCCTGCCATGTTTGCAAGTACCTTCGCATTTAAGTCAGTTATTTTCCTCCAATAAGTGGAAGAAATCGCGATGTGAATAGTGTGATAATGACTGAGAAAAAGGGTAGTCGTCTTCAGTCTTTGAAACGTGGTACCTTCTTAAGGAAATTGATTTACCATAGTCCCAGAAATCGTGGTGCCACCCTGGATCATCTTTCCAGCCAGTCCCTAAATCTATTCGTCAATGCTGTCCGCAAAGGCACAGAGGTCTACATACCAATCCAACAATCATCGACAGATCTCTCCTCGAGACTTTCATCGCATTTCCGTGCGTCGAAGCAAGCCTAATCAGACTATGCTCCGACATACCAACATTGGCGACACCATCAATGATCCCAATCGTCGCCGGTACAGCTCCGTTTTCTCGTACCACTGCCTCCAAGCAGAGTGCAAGGTCGACATTTTGTTCGTAGGGGTAGCCGTGAGTGTATATTGTGCTTTCCAAGGCCACCACAGGCCGGCCAGTCGCTACTGCATCACGAACTTCTTCAGATACACGAAAAACACGTGAATCATACTTCCGAAGGACAAACTTTGCCGAGGTGGAATTAGAGCTAAATCGTGCAATTTTGCCAAAAACTGATCGCATCTTGATTATTTGAAAGTTGCCACGGATAGCAAAATCCACCTCGAGAAGAAGACATCTTTAGACACGGATCCCGGCATTGGAATGTCTCAATACACTCGTCGTCTAGAAGAGCTGCTGCCACTGTTTCAATAGTGGGTCCACCCTTGTTCCTTTGCAGCCTCCACAGACTCCGTGGCCCTGGAATCGGATTGTGGGGAGTCTTGAAAAAGTTAAATTCAATCGCGGAACGCACGCCACAATTACGCGAGCACCTAAAGCAATCTACCCCCGAGCCGCTGGGATTTTTCTTTTTTTGCATTCGGAGCGTCCGGTGCTAACCTTGAGACGATGATTACCCTTTTGTATAGAGTCATGCAGCTGCAGCTGAATCTCCTTCTGCCGATCAATTTCCATTTGGGCATCTATTTCTGTCTCAATTATCCAAACGTGGTATGTTAACCGTCTGTGCTGTTATGGAGATAAGCATGCGGCTGGAATTTGGGATCGGATAACTCTGCGGAGGCATCACCGGACACTGTTGCTGCGTCCTGTTTTCTCCTTGCTTGACGACGCTTTGCACAGCTCGCCTCTTGTAGTCCTACAACATTATGAGTTATTAGCTGTATCTCAGATTTTCTTCAGCTTCTTTGCCATTTACTTTGATGAGTTTTGGTATTCTTACCTAATTTCCTAAAAAGACATGGATCTTCCTTCTCTACCACGGACCTGCCAGCCAGTTCATCCATTCGAAGGCTCGGACATCACACTCGTTGATAACCATACACGCTCCAAAGAGGCACAAATCCAGCCGTTCCAGCACGATGAACCTCAAAAGCGAAGCAAAGTCCAACTGATCGCCATTTTATTCGCTCTTTATGTTGGTGCTTCACATCTGTATCAAGCTGTTCGCTGACACGACCAGCTCTCTCTCTTCCTTCCAGCTCTTGACCAAAGTATCGTCGCAACTGCTGTGCCTACAATTGCATTAGATCTCAAATCCTCGAAGGGATATGTCTGGATTGGATCTGCCTACCTGCTTGCTATGGCGGCAGGAGGTCCGATATGGTCAAGTATTTCGGATATCTTTGGTCGCAAGCCAATATTACTTTCTGCAATGTTATTGTTCCTTGTTAGCTCAATTGTTTGTGCGCTGGCGAATAGTATGGAGATGCTCATTTTTGGGAGAGTTCTCCAGGGCATCGCTGGAGGTGGACTAGTACAGTTGGTAAATATCATTATTTCAGATTTGTTCAGCGTTCGGCAAGTTTTCCACTACTGTCTATTGGCCTCTGCTGACTTAGACCAGAGACCGCAGTCTATACTTTGGACTCTTGGAAGTCATTTGGCTAGTTGCTGGCGGACTTGGACCAGTTCTTGGTGGTGTTTTCACCCAGTTGATGTCGTGGCGGTGGTGCTTCTGGATAAATTTGTAAGTTCTATGGGATGTTCAACACCGGAAAGCGACTCACTGCCACCTAGACCATTGTCTGGAGCTGCTTTTATCTTACTCGTCTTCTTCTTGGATGTACATCACCCAAAGACTCCGCTCTGGAAAGGTTTAAAGACGATTGATTGGCTTGGAAGTGCCACTATTATCAGTTCCACTACAACGCTGTTCTTGGGCTTGAACCTTGGAGGTGTCTATTATTCGTGAGTTTACACCGCTATGGTGGCATGACTGTAACTAAATTGTATCTAGCTGGAGATCGACTCAGGTTGTTTGTCTCCTTACCTTCGGTGCCGTCTTGTTCGCACTTTTTATCTGCGCAGAGAAAAAAGCGCAACGTCCTCTGATTCCATTGAAACTTCTTTCAAACAAATCAAACGTAGCCAGCTTGCTTGTCGGTCTATTTCATAGCATGGTATGCTCTCTCTTCATTTCACCTTATATGTGCTAACTACCCAGGTGTATTTGGCACAAGAATACTACATGCCACTTTACTTTCAATCCGCACTCGGCTCCTCTCCCATTGTTTCTGGGGCTCTTGTCTTACCTATCATTGCCACAGAAGCTATCATGGGAATTGTCGCTGGGGTTGTTATTCATTCAACGGGTCGCTATCTTGAGCTCACATACTTTGGCTGCGTCCTAATGACAATTGGGGTCGGATTATGCGCTCTCTTTACAGCCACTTCCCCTTGGAGTCTGATCATTCCCATTGAGATTCTTGCCGGGATTGGCTCTGGGTGTCTTTTTCAGACTCCAATGATTGCCCTTCACGCATTTGTTAGTCAGGCAGACACTGCATCTGCGACATCAACCTTAGGATTCATTCGCAATGTTGCGACAGCTCTTTCGCTTGTTCTTGGAGGGGTGGTATTTCAAAATAGCATGGATGCACAGGTTCCGGCATTGCTAGCACAAGGAGTTTCAAAATCAGTGACTGACCTACTAGGAAATGGTGCAGCAGCAGCCAATATCATGGTAACTGTTGGGATTTCGGATGTTAAGCAAAAGATGGCAGTGAAAAATGCTTTTGCTGGTAGTTTGAAGAATATGTGGGTTATGTACGCGTGTTTGAGTGGCGCCTCAATTATTGCGTGTTTATTTATAAAGAAAGGAGTCCTGAATAAGGAGCATAGAGAGACCAGAACTGGGCTAGGAGATGTGGAGGCAAAGGAGTGGGCGGAGATTTAGACTTGATTGAATAAACTACCATAGCTTTCCCTAATTTCGCTCTAGCTCAAGCTCCACATTCAGCCGACTCCTCGAAGCTTTTAGACGACGCTGTGATCCCAGCTAGGAGACTATAGCCGTACGCTGCATTTTCCTCCGGACCTATTTTACGCCACCATCATGCCGTCTCCTTGGAGCGGCCCTTAAAATAAAGACATGTCTGCTCTTTAAAGATGCAAATGTGTGACACGACAACAATGTCTCAAGATCCCAACCCCCACATATTCCCACGTATGGATGAGATACCAGACAGGTGAGAATCATATCAAAACGACTACTAAGAACAAAGTAATTAACTTTGTCAAAAGACTCAACGAACAACATGTTATTACCACTGATACTTTCGGCTTCCTTATTCATCCAAGCATCCCGCTCACATCGCCGTGTCTGAAGATAGCAGATATAGGCACAGGAACTGGAATTTGGCTTCTTGATGTTGCCAAAGTGGTACCCCCGACTTGTCAGCTTACTGGCTTTGACTACTCATCTTCGGCATTTCCTCCATCTGCGACCTTGCCCCCAAACGTTAATTTCAGGACGCAAGATATGCTTCTTGAGTTTCCAGAGTCAGAGCAAGGTACTTACGATATTGTTGCGGTTCGATTTGTTAGTGCTGCAACGTCTCGTAGAGAGTGGTCAAGTGCTGTCACCAACTTGATGACTTTATTGAAACCTGGTGGCTGGCTACAGTGGATTGATTCGTGCAACTTCACTTTGTATAATACGATCGCAGGTACTTCACGTAAAGCGTGCCAAGAGATATATGATGGCCTTGACCCATATAGGATGAAGGAGGATCTGGTTATAGGCATGATGATTAGAGATCCAGGAAACTTGAGAAGGGAGGATGTGTTCAAAGAGGCGGGCATGTCAGATGTACAGGAGGACTTATTCTCAACTGATAAGTTGTTGTTGGCAAATTCGAGGGAGATTGCGACGAAAAATATGATTGAGTGTTTCAAGCAGTACTTGATGGATCTGGTGGGCGTTGAAAGTAGTGACTGGACGCAGGACCGTGTTGAGAGAGTTTGCGAAGAAGCGCTAATGGAAGTAACGAGAGGAGTTTATCATACGTTGAACCATATATGTATTGTAGGGCGAAAGATATAAAGGAAGCAAATTTTCGAATATATATCTCGCGAATGAAAATTTTCTTGATAGATAAATTATAACGAGTTTAAATTCTAGAAGTTAATTTCCAAAGCCAAACCGAGTCTTGGGTGCGCAACTCAAGACTACTCTCGAGCTCTACCCCTTAGAAAATTCTCTTCAAATCTCACATAATTTTTGAGTGACGGTCTGTGATTTGAGTCTATGCTTATTGTTCGTAAGCTTGCAGTGCATATCTTGCTTATCTGCTAATTAACGCAAATGCCTGCAACCGCAAAGAAGCAGGCGCCTAGTAGGATAGAGGTCGCTGACTAAATCCGCGCTGCGAGATAATTACCATCCATATATTCAATGAGGAATCCTCCAATTGGCGGGCCTGTCAGAACAGCAAACACAACAACTGTCAGGACCATTCCCATAGATGAACACCGAGGGAATCATCGTATTTAACGCGCCGAAGTAGCGTTGTGCTATGTAAGTGCCTAAAATCCGGCTCGAGATCCCGACACCGTTCATTGTCAAAAGTAGAATGAAGGAGTCCGAATTGCTAAGATGTAGCTTGTTGCGTGAGTATGGTCCGATCTGTAGAAAGATTGGAAGCATTTGAATTGTTCGGCGAGGCTTTCTCTTTATTCAAGAGCTAGGCTAGGAAATACGAACGTAATAAAAAGCAAAGTAAAGACCCCAGAAGGCAAAGAAGAATCCAATTGTGAACAGAGTGTATGGGAGTTCCTTGAATGAGCTCCAATCGACTAGAGGACCACCTCCCCGTCCTGGTAAGGAACGTGGCCTTAGAAACATTATAATAATAATGGTGTTTCCTAGCATAACGAGCCCAAACACGCGGAGAGTCCAACTAAAGCCCACTTTCGGAAGCAATTGCTCTACGATAAGTGGAAAGACTATGCCACCAACAGCTCCCCCGCTGGCAGTGATTGACAAAGCTAGTGTTTGACACTTCGAAAAGTATGTAGCGACAACAGCTACAACAGGGCAGAAGGTCAACCCACTACCAATACCCGTACAAAGCGCTTGTGCGAGAAACTGTTGCCAGTAAGTCTTTGCCAGTGAAGTCATGAAAACGCCGATAAGCTGTAATACACAACCCGTCCCAAACGTTTGCCAGAAGTATCCTGCATCTGCAGCCCTGCCCGCAAGGATTCCGAAAAGGAAAACGATAAAAGTTTGTACGGAGCCCACCCAAGAAACTTCTGATGCAGAAATGCCGAGCTCGGTTTGATAGTATGTTTGGAAAGCGCCATAGCTATTGATGTAACCCCAGGCATTGAAAAGGGTAAGATGACCTATAAACGCCTGTGTCCATGCTTCTAGACCACTATCTGGAGGGGGTCTCTCGTGTTGCGAAGATTCGACCGTCGTAGCTCGAGTAATTGCAGGCTCCATAGGCGGTATTGGCTGAAATTCTACGAGGCGCCTTACTCGCGTTAGCAACTGCTTATTGGCAGTGTCGTAATAAAATACCACGGCATCCACTTAGGTATGTATCATGGGGTACTTACTCACTGGCTTTTTGAAATTATAAAATATAGAACGATTTTAACGATTATAGAAATATCGACAATTAAAACAATAGAAATAAAATTCTTTAAGAAAATATTTTCCAACCTTAAATAAAGTATAGATAAAAGACGTCTATTCTTAATTAAACTCCGAAGAAATTTATTAGAAGTTATTGAAATTTAAGTGGTATATTGTGGGGCGGCAATAGAAGAACAGAAGCAAAAGTGGTATAATATAGCTTATATCTAAACAATATCCTATATATAAATATATACTTTAACACTAAAAACAAAAGTAGTTACTACTTAAATTAACTACTTTCTAGTATGTAAGGCTTCCTAGGTCCTGGATCATATGCCTTTTATAGGCAATATAAAAATAATTTAGAGTTTTTATATAAAATACACTTTTAAAATTTAAATAGATTTTAAATATATTAAATCTTTAAGTTTTTACACAACATCGCCATGACTATTTATTTCTTAGCGAACCACTTCAGCAATCAACTTTGCTGATTGCGTTATATAGACGTAAAAAGGAACGACATTTTCCTATTACGTATACTTTTGCTTTGGAATAGCCATACGCTATTACTAAACGTTTTCTTTTCTGTCTATATATTGATAGTCTCTAAAGCTAGCCTGAATTTTGGTTGTAATTAAGGGTTAGTAGAACAGATTTGATATAGCGGTTAGCATTTGTAAAAGAAAACGTAATTATTATTATATTGAAGTCACGTATAATAGGTTAGCAAAGAATCATTTGTATTGAGAGGAAGCGGAAGGCTAGTAGGCCTAGGTAAATATAAGCCTGTCGAATAAAGGAATCATCTACAAACGAGTCACACCAGACTCTCAATAGTATTAGTATAGATATTATAGTATTTCAGAATCATATTAGAAAAGTAATAATTAATATTAGTAGAGTACCCAATTTCAATAGCTAAGCTAGAATAATAATAGGATCGGAACGTGATACTTATCTCTATCTTTCTCCTTGAAACTATCCCTTTGAATTATATATAATATTAAATAAAATAATAGCCTAAACTCGGCTAGCTCGCTTACAAATGTGGAATATTGGCCATAATATTCAAATCAGGGAGTTCATACACCGTGGCTTGGACACGGCGTAAGGAAATAAACGACTCAATAACAAGATAAGAACGGCTGAATATATATAGCAAGACGGCAGGTAAGATAAAGAAACAGAAAACCGGTATAGTAAATGCCATCATCCCCCAGTTTTTAACAGATTGGACTAATTCCAAGTTAGCTTCAGCAAATATTATCCATCTTTTACTTAGTTTTTCCTCCAGTTTTTCCAATCGTTCTGTCAAAAGAAATTCATAAATTGCGTAGAAACCAAATACTATAAACATAAAGCCCACAAAACCACATGGCGGACCAACAATAAAAGCAATCATATAAAAGCATGATATTTTCCACAGAAGTTTTTCCACCTCAGTCGGAAATACAACAGAGAGTGCGCCAAGATGTATACATCCGTATACTACGGATGTAAAAGAAAGCGCGACGACGAGAAACCATTTATCAGCCGTACTTCTATTGGAGATACGGAAATCGACTATCGCGTTACGGTGAGATACATAGTCGTGCTGCCCAAAGCCGATTGTTAATATTGACTCGTTCCAATAGACTGGCTCTTTTATTATAATATCCATCATGTCCTTTATCACTATTTCTGTGTCGTTTCTCTCATCCTCTATGTCGACTCCCTCTGCCGCTAGATCGACTCTTTCATCCTCTGTATCGTTTCGCCCACCCTTTGTGTCGTTTTCTCTCA